>JBAMBR010006169.1:0-121988 GCA_037044475.1 Zaprionus obscuricornis | reverse complement strand
TGGCAAGTACAGACTCGCCGTGGATTGAAAAGATGCAACATTTTGCCAGAAAGGATCAAATTGTCAGAGTTATCAGAAATGTGACAGGCGCTACGCTGCAGCAGAGAGTACAAGGGAGGAGGGGAGGGAGGGGAAGGCAGACAGGAAGTGTTTAGAGGTAACTATAAAACTAGGCAGAAACATAAACTATAAAAACTAATTGATACCCTGTAAAAAAAATAAATAAATTAAATTCATTAAATTAATTACATTAAATAAATTAAAAAAAATTAAATAAATTAAATAAATTAAATGAATTAAATAAATTAAATAAATTAAATAAATTAAATAAATTAAATAAATTAAATAAATTAAATAAATTAAATAAATTAAATAAATTAAATAAATTAAATAAATTAAATAAATTAAATAAATTAAATAAATTAAATAAATTAAATAAATTAAATAAATTAAATAAATTAAATAAATTAAATAAATTAAATAAATTAAATAAATTAAATAAATTAAATAAATTAAATAAATTAAATAAATTAAATAAATTAAATAAATTAAATAAATTAAATAAATTAAATAAATTAAATAATGAAAAATAAATTAAATAAAATAACACAAATTAAATAAATTAAACAAATTAAATAAATTAAAATAAATTAAATAATGAAAAATAAAGAATTTAATTGTTAAATAAAAGTCTATAAAATACCCTATAAAATTAACATAATTACCTAGAACTGCTCACTTAAGATTACCGACTTAGTGCCACGCCCCTTTATGCTACACATTTGCATAGTTACATAGTTGCCTCACATTGAACATTTTTACAATTTTCCATTTCCCTTTTTTGTTTGTCATTGATTTATAATTTGTTAAAGGGCAAAGAAAATCGATTTAGAGTATCTGTCGCGTCGGTAAAATATCAAAGTAAATAAAAATCAGAAGAAGACGATGACGAAGAAGAAGAAGAAGTAGCATAAGAAGTAAAAATTGTTACTGCTTAGCGCTTTAAAAATGCTTTCAACATGTTACATTTAATGTCCTGTATTTCATGCTACCTGAGATGAAGGCGCACGCTCTGTTTTTACACATAATCTGCATTATAATTTCATTGTCTTCCATTTAGTAGTAACTCTCGCTCTCACTCTCTCTCTCTCTCTCACTTACAGCTTGGTGTATTTTGTTGTTATCGCACCTGTTACACACATTCATCGAGTTGTTGTTGTTGCCTTTTGTCTTTAACGAAAACACAAAATTGAAGTGAAAAACCAAAAACATAGCCGCCTGGCGCTTCGATTTTTATGATCCCCTCATTAAAATGACTCCGAGAGTATTTTTCGCATCCGAAAACAAAATAAAACGTAAAGAAAAATATTCATTTCAGTTTTTTAGCATTTTTTCAGTTTTTATTGGCTTTTCTTTTCCTTAAATTCTTCTTCTGCTTCTCCTTTTTTTCTGTTATTTATTTATTACTCTGTGTATTTCTCGTTATTCATTTCTTTGAAGCTGTTTTTCATATTATACTTAAGATTATTTACAACAAAGAATTTTCTTTGTTTCAACACATTGTTAGCTCTTCAAATATTCTTAATTTATGCTTACAGTTTTAGAGCAATTGCTTTAAAGGAATACCATGGGAGAAAATCAAAGAAAATTCATTTAATTATAAAAATTTTTAGAGTTATAGATGTTGTAGTATATGTCTAGCGGATAAATAGAGTTTAAATAATATCAATGCTTTTTATGCTAAAAATTTAGTAAGCATTGGAAAATAATTTAAAGTATGATCCTAGAAAATTGATAGAATTTGTAGAGTAGATGTTGCATATAGCTAATATATAGCTGATGCAGCTGTTATAAATTCTTTAAAATAATGTAACTGCTTTATTTACTAAAAGTTTTAGAAGCATTGGGGATTAGTTTAAGGAATAATCCTAGAATTTTAATAGAATTTTGATAGAAAATTGATGAATATGGCTGATATATTTCATATATCTGTAGCTATATAGCTGATATGGAAGATCTAAATAATATTACAACATTATTGACAGCAAGTTTTAGAAGCAGTGGCTAAAAATTCTATGATTTTTACTAGAAAACTTGCAAATTTGTCTATTAAAAATTTTCAAAACATTTTATAAAAATTCTAAAACTATAGCTTATAGTTTTTCATAGTTTCTACTTCTAATTTAAAAGTAGAACTTGAAAAACTTTATAAATTTAATAAATTTCCACAAGAAGAGAAAAAAAAAGAAAAACCTGTGTAAAATTCTGCATGAAATTTTGTGTGTTTGCGGCATTTAAACAAAAAATTTTACAGCTGCGCCTATTTCGCATTTATTATATTCTCAGCATACACAGTTCTTTCCTCAATTTCTCTCAGTTTCTCTCTCTGTTCAAAAGCTGGGCATACTGTACCGCTGTCTCGCTTTTGGTCGCTGCTCTTGTAGGTCATAAAAAGGGTTCACAGACGATTTGCTCGAATTAATTGCGCTGCCATTAACGAAGCGTAGTCAGAGACAACGAGAGAGAGAGACAGAGAATGAGGGAGAGAGAGACCTCTACTTGCCATTGCCTTTGCCATTGCCTTTGCGTTCTACACTTTGTCACCCTTTTGCCACGCCTCCCACGCCCATGTCATTTCAACATTTTCGCCGAAAATTACGAGTATTTGCGTGTAATTTGTTTTCGCCTTTGTTTCCCACTTCCCACTTTTCCATTTCCTTTTCACTTCTTCTTCTTCTTCTACTTTTTGCATAGCAAAAGCAAATTAAACAAAACATTTTCTTCATTTCGTTTATTTTGCTTTCTTTGTTTTTTTTTTATTTTTTTTATATTTTTTTTTTATTTTTTATTTTTTTATATATTTTTTTTTATTTTAATATTTGTTTATTTGATTTTATTTGCCAGAAATTGAATTGAATTTTGGGTTTTAAGCTATTGGCATCTATAGCAACAGGTTTCATTTAATTGAATATCGTTGTATTTGTTGTTATTGTTGTTGTTGTGATTTTATTATTTATTTTTTTGTTTTATCAAAATATTTACCCTTTAGCAAGAAGATCACACAAAAGCTTTATTTTATTTTTTTTTTTTGCTTAATAGGCTTAATGAAAGAAAGTTGATTGGGTTGAAAGCGTTTGAAGCGTTTGAACGTTTGAGTATTTGGCTCGGCCAAATGCCAAAGTTCAGTTTCAAAATGTTAATGATTTCCGTGTAAAAACACAAAATAAAAAGTAAAACAACAGTTGTAGTCGACAGTTAGGTTACCCTGGAAAAGGTATTGAGCTCCAGCAATAGGCGTAGCACTCAAGTATTCAAATATTTTTAGGCTAAAAGCAATGCAAGAGTTAAAATTCATAAAGTCAACTCCTACAGCTGCAGAGATCCAAGCGTTACTCTAGCTTAAAGACAGGCATATACTAAATTTGGAATATGTCAAAGTTTTAGAGAGCAGAGAGTAAACTATATGCCAAATTTCAGCCTGCTATGTATTACAATGGCCAAGATCTACAAGTATTTATAGTTTCAGGACTTTTTTAATTCCAAGAAAAGGCTAAGACTACAATATATACTCAAAACTTTTATATAGACAGTTCATACCCGTTTTTTTTTCACACATTTTTCATGATTGACTTTTTTTTCATACTGTCAAATATTTCTTCATTAAAAGACTTTACAAATTGATCAGATATCATGTGCATCAAGATAACAAATTATGTTAATTTATATGAAGAACAAATTTTGGTTGTTTTTTTTTTGTGTTTTTGTTTTATGATCGCTTAATATGTTTATTTAGTAAGCGTAGATACATTTAGTCAGACGCTTTTAGATACATATCTAGCAGATACTTGTTATTGTGGGTGCTGCTTGAAGTACAGTTTGAAATAGTTTTTGATCGGAAATAATAAAAAGAGAAAAAGCTTTGAACAAGAGAAACAGCTAATTAAGAAGAAGAAGCAGCAGAGAAGCATCAGCAGTAGCTATACCTTTAAGATAAACCTTTAATAGTCATCATCAAGATTACGCCCTCAAGACATCAAGTTCATCCTGTAGCCTATAATTATCTACTATATCATATTCAAATCGGAATACCACAAAAAACACATGATGAAAATGCAATTAAAACTGTATACACTGAGAAAAAAACAAATATATAAATTTAATAACTATCAAGAGAAGATTCTTCTGTAGAAAATTCTTATTAAATTCATCTATGCTTCCTTTCAGTGTATATATAGAGTTCAGTCAACTATCAAAAGTCATGAATTTGATTTCTTAATTTCTTATCGCGCGACGATTACCTAACATCCCCATCGTGTTGTAATAAAATGCGTTGCGGGCGACAAGCCGATCGACAGAGAGTGAGAAAGAGTGAGAGAAAGAGAGAGAGCCCTAACCTCGGACACCAATCAATGACCGGTAGAAAAAAAATAAAAACTACAAGCAACAAAACAATTTTTGGATGGAGTTGGATTTTTAGGATTGTAAGCAAGTAACATATCACAAAATCCCCTACAATCCCGTTTAATCCCGCAAACTGTGGGCAGCTGCAGCTCATAAAAAAAAACACAACACAACAAGAAAAACATCGTTGAAAGAAAGAAACCCTTTTTTTTTTTCTTCTCACTCTGTTCTTCTCAAAAGATTCTCTCCATGCTAGTCTCCATTCGCCGTCTATCGGAATTTTTATTGTATCCGCATCTTTATGGGCGTTTATTAATTACCCAAGGCATCGACTTAACTCTGATCTTAGCGTTGTGAAGAGTAAGAGAAGTGAAGAGTTATCTACAGGCGGCAGCGCTTTTATCGGCCCCAAGTATTAAAGACTAAAAGCCTTCAAATGACAAATCCCAAGGCGTTGAATTCATTTTGTGTTATGTTGTGTTGTCGAAGAAGTTCGGACTTCTTCTTCTTCATAGCTGGAAGCTAAAAATGAGACGATGCGATAAAGCGTTTAGTTTAACTCGTCTTTTGGAGATAAAGCAAAAGTAAATTGTCGAAGATGTAGTTGACGAAGTGGTTGCAAAGGCCGTCGATCAGTTAGTTGAAGCTTAAGGTTCAAGTCCAGTTTTTAGTCCAACTAAAATCCAGTTTTCAAGGGGCGCATAATATACTTTAAAGACAGAAAGTTGAAGCTTAATATTAAATGAGTTGATGGATAAATTTAAAGACCAGTTGATGCATTAATTGAAATCGAAATTCAAGATAAAATTGAAAGGCAGATCCTCGAATCCCTAGAAGAGATGCTCCATAAAACTCCTTTTGAATCTCCAATTGAAAACCGATTGAACCTTCGTTGAAACTCATATTGAATAACAAGTTGTAAACCTCAGAGGAATTCACACTTTGAAGGACAACCGATTGCTACAGTTGTAACTATAAGGTAGCTTCACATTTCATTATTGATGATGAGCTGTCGTCCAAATGACCAAAAATAAAGATAAGAAATAACAACAACAAGGCAACAGTAGTAAAAAAAAAAAAAACCAGAAACCTGAAACCTGAGAAAATGCAACGCATTGTATGCGATAAGCTTTATTTCTTTCACATCTCTTCTTCAGTTCTTTTGTAACTTCTACTTCATTTTTAACTTTCAGGTATTTCACATGTTTGACGATACATTTTTCAGGTGTGAATATGTGAGAAATGTTGGCGCGATAAGGCGGAATAAAAAAAAAAGTATACGAAACTCTTAAAATTTTAATTAGCAGCATCTTGAGGCTTTAAAGGATTGCCACAGTGTCTTAAGACGCTCGCCTAATTGAATCAGGGCAGTAAAGAAACAGTAGGCGCACGCTGGGCGTCTCCTGCCATGTGCCCGACAACAAGCTAAGAAAATAATAAAGGCGAAAATACAAAACAGAAAAAAAAATTAACCCGGTTGGGCATTAAGCCGCGATGATATGACAACAACTGGGCGATGAAGCGCAACAGATAAGTGCGAACAGGCGTGCATATACCCTGTAAAGCGTGCAAACGGTAAAGGAGTATGCTACGCATAAGAAATTCAATGTTTAATTATGATTTTTTCTCAGGATGCATAAATAAAATTAAAAAAAAATATATTTACAGGGTATTTTTAAGTCAGTCAATTAGTATATGCTACTTTTATTTTGACATTTCAGATCTTAGTGTGTATAAAAAATTATACAAATATTTACAGGGTATTTTTAAGTCAGTCAATTAGTATTTTCATTTCTTATTTTGACATTTCAGCTCTTAGAGTGTACAAAAATTATTTAAAAAAAATTATAAAAATATTTACAGGATATTTTAAAGTCAGTCAACTGTCGTTTATCACATTTTACATTCCTGTATTTGCATTCCAGCTCGTAGAATTTATTTTATAAATAAAAAGCGACTATTGAGAAATATTTACAGGGTATTCTCAAGTCAGTCAGTTATTGTTTTTCACTTTTGTTTTGACATTTCAGAGCTTAAATTTTAATGCTCAGCGCTCTTCACTTCAATTTGTTGCCACACAAGTGCCAAAAATAAAGTCAACGAAAACCAAGAAAATTAACTTAAGAATATTAAAATATAATAAAAAAAAAAGAAAAAGTTAATATAAATATAAAAATCAGATATATATATATATATATATATACATCATATATGAGAAAACAGAAATATGTTTTACATGTTTTATTACAAAATTATAAAAAATTAAAAATGAAAATAAGTTGAACAGCGTAAAGGATACGCAACTTCTCCTTCGTTGAACGCTATTGAAAATCTCGATGTTTATATTTGATAGAATCATAGTAGGATGTCATAACAATGCGTCCACTAAATTTACGACCACTTAGTGCATTCAAAGCCTTTCTACAATCATCAACAGTCTCGAAACGTACATAAACTTTACCACAAGCCACATTTGATTTTTCAACATTCGGACGTGCAATTCGTACACTTTTCACAGTTCCATATTTAGCACATTCCTGTTTAATATCAGCTCGTATATCTTCATATTCATCATCATCTACCAATTCCTCAGGTTCAACCATATTGAGTAGACATAAAATTTCTGTAGGTTCACCAGTTGCAATATCTTTGGGGAATCCAGGAACTTGCAGCACAGGTATTTGTACGGAACAAAAACTCTTTATACCAGCAATGGAACGTTGTACAACTAATTTCCGGTCACCCAATTGCATGCCATTTAAGCCAGCTATAGCTTGTTCCGTTATTGTTGGATCTTTATATTCACAGAATGCAAAACCTTTACTTTGTCCTGTGACAGTATCTTTAAGAACGATCACGTGAACGATTGCGTGAACGATTACGTGATTTTGGTCGTGAATGTGAATATGATCGAGAATTATTTATACGCGTCTCAAATCCCATACGATTATTTCGTGCCGGCGCCATAATAACAAAAATTGAAATTATAGTTCGACAATATCTTGAAAATATATACAGAAATCAATGTAAAATCAAATTCATTGATTTTAAAACTTAAGAAGGAATTAAGAATTAGCAATGTTTCTTTTGTTTTTCGTTACGTTAAATGCAAAGCACGGTTGATTTATTGATTTATCTACATTTTTTCTAAAAATTTTTTTTGAGAATTTATTTTCCGGACTTTTTAAATTTATAGTTCCAGAAAACTATAGCAGCTAGCGGCTTCAAATTTGGTAAATAGCTGCGTGTATTACTAACTAAAATAAAATGTCTATTCAAAAATTTGACATGCCACGCCCACTTTCAGTTTTATACTTATTTATGTGATGATAGATAGTAAGAAATGTTATTTTTGTATATCCTACATTCACATAAATAAGTATAAAACTGAAAGTGGGCGTGGCATGTCAAATTTTTGAATAGACATTTTATTTTAGTTAGTAATACACGCAGCTATTTACCAAATTTAAAGCCGCTAGCTGCTATAGTTTTCTGGAACTATAAATTTAAAAAGTCCGGAAAATAAATTCTCAAAAAAAATTTATAGAAAAAATGTAGATAAATCAATAAATCAACCGTGCTTTGCATTTAACGTAACGAAAAACAAAAGAAACATTGCTAATTCTTAATTCCTTCTTAAGTTTTAAAATCAATGAATTTGATTTTACATTGATTTCTTTATATATTTTCAAGATATTGTCGAACTATAATTTCAATTTTTGTTATTATGGCGCCGGCACGAAATAATCGTATGGGATTTGAGACGCGTATAAATAATTCTCGATCATATTCACATTCACGACCAAAATCACGTAATCGTTCACGCAATCGTTCACGTGATCGTTCACGTAATCGTTCACATAATCGTTCACGTGATCGTTCACATGATCGTTCGCCATCCGTAAATCGTACGTATGAGTCCAAATTACGTACACATCGTAAAATCTCTGGTTGGGATATACCACCAATGGGCTATGAACATCTAACACCCGGACAATATAAAGTAATGCAGGCAAGTGGACAAATTGCATTACGTATTATGCCAGATGCAGTGCCAACTGGTGAATCTGCAGCAATAGCAACAGTAACACGTCAAGCACGTCGTCTATATGTTGGCAATATTCCATATAATACTACGGATGAAGATATGAAAGCATTCTTCAATGCACATTTACAACGTCTAAATAGTGAAACGGGACACGATGGTAATGCTGTGATAACATGTCAAACAAATTTGGATAAGAAATTTGCATTCCTGGAGTTTCGTTCTATGGATGAGACAACACAAGCAATTGGTTTTGATGGCATCAATTTTCGTGGACAAACATTAAAGATACGACGACCACATGATTATCATCCAGTATCAACAATTACAAGTACATCGGAATTGGAATTTAATGATTTAATGTCAATATCACCAGTTGTACCAGATTCACCACATAAAATTTATATTGGAGGTCTTCCGACATGTCTAAATGATGATCAGGTTAAAGAATTATTAATAACATTTGGTAAATTGAAAGGATTTAATCTAGTTAAAGATACTGTCACAGGACAAAGTAAAGGTTTTGCATTCTGTGAATATAAAGATCCAACAATAACGGAACAAGCTATAGCTGGCTTAAATGGCATGCAATTGGGTGACCGGAAATTAGTTGTACAACGTTCCATTGCTGGTATAAAGAGTTTTTGTTCCGTACAAATACCTGTGCTGCAAGTTCCTGGATTCCCCAAAGATATTGCAACTGGTGAACCTACAGAAATTTTATGTCTACTCAATATGGTTGAACCTGAGGAATTGGTAGATGATGATGAATATGAAGATATACGAGCTGATATTAAACAGGAATGTGCTAAATATGGAACTGTGAAAAGTGTACGAATTCCACGTCCGAATGTTGAAAAATCAAATGTGGCTTGTGGTAAAGTTTATGTACGTTTCGAGACTGTTGATGATTGTAGAAAGGCTTTGAATGCACTAAGTGGTCGTAAATTTAGTGGACGCATTGTTATGACATCCTACTATGATTCTATCAAATATAAACATCGAGATTTTCAATAGCGTTCAACGAAGGAGAAGTTGCGTATCCTTTACGCTGTTCAACTTATTTTCATTTTTAATTTTTTATAATTTTGTAATAAAACATGTAAAACATATTTCTGTTTTCTCAAATATGATGTATATATATATATATATATATATCTGATTTTTATATTTATATTAACTTTTTCTTTTTTTTTTATTATATTTTAATATTCTTAAGTTAATTTTCTTGGTTTCGTTGACTTTATTTTTGGCACTTGTGTGGCAACAAATTGAAGTGAAGAGCGCTGAGCATTAAAATTTAAGCTCTGAAATGTCAAAACAAAAGTGAAAAACAATAACTGACTGACTTGAGAATACCCTGTAAATATTTCTCAATAGTCGCTTTTTATTTATAAAATAAATTTTACGAGCTGGAATGCAAATACAGGAATGTAAAATGTGATAAACGACAGTTGACTGACTTTAAAATATCCTGTAAATATTTTTATAATTTTTTTTAAATAATTTTTGTACACTCTAAGAGCTGAAATGTCAAAATAAGAAATGAAAATACTAATTGACTGACTTAAAAATACCCTGTAAATATTTGTATAATTTTTTATACACACTAAGATCTGAAATGTCAAAATAAAAGTAGCATATACTAATTGACTGACTTAAAAATACCCTGTAAATATATTTTTTTAAATTTTATTTATGCATCCTGAGAAAAAATTATAATTAAACATTGAATTTCTTATGCGTAGCATACTCCTTTACCGTTTGCACGCTTTACAGGGTATATGCACGCCTGTTCGCACTTATCTGTTGCGCTTCATCGCCCAGTTGTTGTCATATCATCGCGGCTTAATGCCCAACCGGGTTAATTTTTTTTTCTGTTTTGTATTTTCGCCTTTATTATTTTCTTAGCTTGTTGTCGGGCACATGGCAGGAGACGCCCAGCGTGCGCCTACTGTTTCTTTACTGCCCTGATTCAATTAGGCGAACGTCTTAAGACACTGTGGAAATCCTTTAAAGCCTCAAGATGCTGCTAATTAAAATTTTAAGAGTTTCGTATACTTTTTTTTTTATTCCGCCTTATCGCGCCAACATTTCTCACATATTCACACCTGAAAAATGTATCGTCAAACATGTGAAATACCTGAAAGTTAAAAATGAAGTAGAAGTTACAAAAGAACTGAAGAAGAGATGTGAAAGAAATAAAGCTTATCGCATACAATGCGTTGCATTTTCTCAGGTTTCAGGTTTCTGGTTTTTTTTTTTTTTACTACTGTTGCCTTGTTGTTGTTATTTCTTATCTTTATTTTTGGTCATTTGGACGACAGCTCATCATCAATAATGAAATGTGAAGCTACCTTATAGTTACAACTGTAGCAATCGGTTGTCCTTCAAAGTGTGAATTCCTCTGAGGTTTACAACTTGTTATTCAATATGAGTTTCAACGAAGGTTCAATCGGTTTTCAATTGGAGATTCAAAAGGAGTTTTATGCAGCATCTTTTCTAGAGAAACGAGGATCTGCCTTTCAAATTTATCTTGAATTTCGATTTCAATTAATGCATCAACTGGTCTTTAAATTTATCCATCAACTCATTTAATATTAAGCTTCAACTTTCTGTCTTTAAAGTATATTATGCGGCCCTTGAAAACTGGATTTTAGTTGGACTAAAAACTGGACTTGAACCTTAAGCTTCAACTAACTGATCGACGGCCTTTGCAACCACTTCGTCAACTACATCTTCGACAATTTACTTTTGCTTTATCTCCAAAAGACGAGTTAAACTAAACGCTTTATCGCATCGTCTCATTTTTAGCTTCCAGCTATGAAGAAGAAGAAGTCCGAACTTCTTCGACAACACAACATAACACAAAATGAATTCAACGCCTTGGGATTTGTCATTTGAAGGCTTTTAGTCTTTAATACTTGGGGCCGATAAAAGCGCTGCCGCCTGTAGATAACTCTTCACTTCTCTTACTCTTCACAACGCTAAGATCAGAGTTAAGTCGATGCCTTGGGTAATTAATAAACGCCCATAAAGATGCGGATACAATAAAAATTCCGATAGACGGCGAATGGAGACTAGCATGGAGAGAATCTTTTGAGAAGAACAGAGTGAGAAGAAAAAAAAAAGGGTTTCTTTCTTTCAACGATGTTTTTCTTGTTGTGTTGTGTTTTTTTTTATGAGCTGCAGCTGCCCACAGTTTGCGGGATTAAACGGGATTGTAGGGGATTTTGTGATATGTTACTTGCTTACAATCCTAAAAATCCAACTCCATCCATTTGTTTTGTTGCTTGTAGTTTTTATTTTTTTTCTACCGGTCATTGATTGGTGTCCGAGGTTAGGGCTCTCTCTCTTTCTCTCACTCTTTCTCACTCTCTGTCGATCGGCTTGTCGCCCGCAACGCATTTTATTACAACACGATGGGGATGTTAGGTAATCGTCGCGCGATAAGAAATTAAGAAATCAAATTCATGACTTTTGATAGTTGACTGAACTCTATATATACACTGAAAGAAAGCATAGATGAATTTAATAAGAATTTTCTACAGAAGAATCTTCTCTCGATAGTCATTAAATTTATATATTTATTTTTTTCTCAGTGTATACAGTATTAATTGCATTCTCATCATGTGTTTTTTGTGGTATTCCGATTTGAATATGATATAGTAGATAATTATAGGCTACAGGATGAACTTGATGTCTTGAGGGCGTAATCTTGATGATGACTATTAAAGGTTTATCTTAAAGGTATAGCTACTGCTGATGCTGCTCTGCTTCTTCTTCTTCTTCTTCTTAATTAGCTGTTTCTCTTGTTCAAAGCTTTTTCTCTTTTTTATTATTTCCGATCAAAAACTATTTCAAACTGTACTTCATGCAGCACCCACAATAACAAGTATCTGCTAGATATGTATCTAAAAGCGTCCGACTAAATGTATCTACGCTTACTAAATAAACATATTAAGCGATCATAAAAAAAAAACACAAAATAAAAACAACCAAAATTTGTTCTTCATATAAATTAACATAATTTGTTATCTTGATGCACATGATATCTGATCAATTTGTAAAGTCTTTTAATGAAGAAATATTTGACAGTATGAAAAAAAGTCAATCATGAAAAATGTGTGAAAAAAAACCGGGTATGAACTATCTATATAAAAGTGTTGAGTATATATTATAGTCTTAGCCTTTTCTTGGAATTAAAAAAGTCCTGAAACTATAAAAACTTGTAGATCTTGGCCATTGTAATACTTAGCAGGCTGAAATTTGGCATATTGTTTACTCTCTGCTCTTTAAAACTTTGACATATTTCAAATTTAGTATATGCCTGTCTTTAAGCTAGAGTAACGCTTGGATCTCTGCAGCTGTAGGCGTTGACTTTATGAAATTTGGCCTTGGATTTCTTTTAGCCTACAAATATTTGAATACTTGAGTGCTACGCCTATTGCTGGAGCTCAATACCTTTTCCAGGGTAACCTAACTGTCGACTACAACTGTTTTTTTACTTTTTATTTTGTGTTTTTACACGGAAATCATTAACATTTTGAAACTGAACTTTGGCATTTGGCCGAGCCAAATACTCAAACGTTCAAAACGCTTCAAACGCTTTCAACCCAATCAACTTTCTTTCATTAAGCCTATTAAGCAAAAAAAAAAATAAAATAAAGCTTTTGTGTGATCTTCGTGCTAAAGGGTAAATATTTTGATAAAACAAAAAAATAAATAATAAAATCACAACAACAACAATAACAACAAATACAACGATATTCAATTAAATGAAACCTGTTGCTATAGATGCCAATAGCTTAAAACCCAAAATTCAATTCAATTTCTGGCAAATAAAATCAAATAAACAAATATTAAAAAAATAAAAATATATATATAAAAAAAAATAAAAAATAAAAAAAAACAAAGAAAAACAAAATAAACGAAATGAAGAAAATGTTTTGTTTAATTTGCTTTTGCTATGCAAAAAGTAGAAGAAGAAGAAGTGGTAAGGAAATGGAAAAAGTGGGAAGTGGGAAACAAAGGCGAAAACAAATTACACGCAAATACTCGTAATTTTCGGCGAAAATGTTGAAATGACATGGGCGTGGGAGGCGTGGCAAAAGGGTGACAAAGTGTAGAACGCAAAGGCAATGGCAAAGGCAATGGCAAGTGGAGGTCTCTCTCTCCCTCATTCTCTGTCTCTCTCTTTCTCGTTGTCTCTGACTACGCTTCGTTAATGGCAGCGCAATTAATTCGAGCAAATCGTCTGTGAACCCTTTTTATGACCTACAAGAGTAGCGACCAAAAGCGAGACAGCGGTACAGTATGCCCAGCAGAAGGGAAATCCTGGATAGCAGTACTACTGCGCCCCCAACCAATATATTTAACATCCTAAAAATACAAAAAAAAAATAAAAAAAGAAGAAATTCATTAAACGCTATGCGATGCGGCACTTTTTGTTTTGTTTGGATTTTACGATTCGCTTTTGAACAGAGAAAGAAACTGAGAGAAATTGAGAGAAAGAACTGTGTATGCTGAGAATATAATAAATGCGAAATAGGCGCAGCTGTAAAATTTTTTGTTTAAATGCCGCACACACACAAAATTTGATGCAGAATTTTACACAGGTTTTTCTTTTTTTTTCTCTTCTTGTGGCAATTTATTAAATTTATAAAGTTTTTCAAGTTCTACTTTTAAATTAGAAGTAGAAACTATGAAAAACTATAAGCTATAGTTTTAGAATTTTTATAAAATGTTTTGAAAATTTTTAATAGACAAATTTGCAAGTTTTCTAGTAAAAATCATAGAATTTTTAGCCACTGCTTCTAAAATTTGCTGTCAATAATGTTGTAATATTATTTAGATCTTCCATATCAGCTATATAGCTACTGATATAATAAAATATATCAGCCATATTCATCAATTTTCTATCAAAATTCTATTAAAATTCTAGGATTATTCCTTAAACTAATCCCCAATGTTTCTAAAACTTTTAGTAAATAAAGCAGTTACATTATTTTAAAGAATTTATAACAGCTGCATCAGCTATATATTAGCTATATGCAACATCTACTCTACAAATTCTATCAATTTTCTAGGATCATACTTTAAATTATTTTCCAATGCTTACTAAATTTTTAGCATAAAAAGCATTGATATTATTTAAACTCTATTTATCCGCTAGACATATACTACAACATCTATAACTCTAAAAATTTTTATAATTAAATGAATTTTCTTTGATTTTCTCCCATGGTATTCCTTTAAAGCAATTGCTCTAAAACTGTAAGCATAAATTAAGAATATTTGAAGAGCTAACAATGTGTTGAAACAAAGAAAATTCTTTGTTGTAAATAATCTTAAGTATAATATGAAAAACAGCTTCAAAGAAATGAATAACGAGAAATACACAGAGTAATAAATAAATAACAGAAAAAAGGAGAAGCAGAAGAAGAAGAAGAAGAAAAACCAATAAAAACTGAAAAAATGCTAAAAACTGAATGAATATTTTTCTTTACGTTTTATTTTGTTTTCGGATGCGAAAAATACTCTCGGAGTCATTTTAATGAGGGGATCATAAAAATCGAAGCGCCAGGCGGCTATGTTTTTGGTTTTTCACTTCAATTTTGAGTTTTCGTTAAAGACAAAAGGCAACAACAACAACTCGATGAATGTGTGTAACAGGTGCGATAACAACAAAATACACCAAGCTGTAAGTGAGAGAGAGAGAGAGAGTGAGAGCGAGAGTTACTACTAAATGGAAGACAATGAAATTATAATGCAGATTATGTGTAAAAACAGAGCGTGGCCTTCATCTCAGGTAGCATGAAATACAGGACATTAAATGTAACATGTTGAAAGCATTTTTAAAGCGCTAAGCAGTAACAATTTTTACTTCTTATGCTACTTCTTCTTCTTCTTCGTCATCGTCTTCTTCTGATTTTTATTTACTTTGATATTTTACCGACGCGACAGATACTCTAAATCGATTTTCTTTGCCCTTTAACAAATTATAAATCAATGACAAACAAAAAAGGGAAATGGAAAATTGTAAAAATGTTCAATGTGAGGCAACTATGTAACTATGCAAATGTGTAGCATAAAGGGGCGTGGCACTAAGTCGGTAATCTTAAGTGAGCAGTTCTAGGTAATTATGTTAATTTTATAGGGTATTTTTAGACTTTTATTTAACAATTAAATTCTTTATTTTTCATTATTTAATTTATTTTAATTATTTAATTTGTTTAATTTATTTAATTTGTGTTATTTTATTTAATTTATTTTTCATTATTTAATTTATTTAATTTATTTAATTTATTTAATTTATTTAATTTATTTAATTTATTTAATTTATTTAATTTATTTAATTTATTTAATTTATTTAATTAATTTAATTTATTTAATTTATTTAATTTATTTAATTTATTTAATTTATTTAATTTATTTAATTTATTTAATTTATTTAATTTATTTAATTTATTTAATTTATTTAATTTATTTAATTTATTTAATTTATTTAATTTATTTTTAATTATTTAATTTATTTTTAATTATTTAATGTATTTAATTTATTTAATTCATTTAATTTATTTAATTTATTTAATTTTTTTTAATTTATTTAATGTAATTAATTTAATGAATTTAATTTATTTATTTTTTTTACAGGGTATCAATTAGTTTTTATAGTTTATGTTTCTGCCTAGTTTTATAGTTACCTCTAAACACTTCCTGTCTGCCTTCCCCTCCCTCCCCTCCTCCCTTGTACTCTCTGCTGCAGCGTAGCGCCTGTCACATTTCTGATAACTCTGACAATTTGATCCTTTCTGGCAGTTGCATCTTTTCATTATGGCAAGTCTAAACTTGCCACTTGCCACTTGCAGCAAAACGTTGCACGTTGCAACTAATGGCAAAGGTTCAATGCACTGGGCGTGTTCTATGCTGTGTGTGTGAGGGAGAGAAAAAGAGAGAAAGGGGGAGCGTGAGCTGGGGTACAGTGACAGGTGAAGCTGCAGACAGAGACAGCGAGAGACATTGAGATTGAGAGACGGAGAGGCAGAGAGACGAAGAGGCAGAGAGACGTAGAGACAAAGCGACAGACAGTGGCACAATTCTTTTGGTCCAGCCTTAGTCTTCTTCTTGTTGCTGCTGTTGCTGTTGTTGTTGTTGTTGTTGTTGTTATTTCATAGTCATTGCTCGCATTGCTCTATCTTCATTCATTTGTTCTGGCCCATGCCATGGCACGCCCCCTACTCCTCTGACGAGCACTACCTAACGTAGGGCGCACGCCTTGTCCGACGACCTATGAGCACTTCAACTTTTGATATTCATCTCTGAATTTGCATTATTTTCTTTCGCTCTTCATTTCGCTGCTGTTTGCTGTTGTTGTTTTTTTTGTTACTGCTGCTGCTGCTGTTGCTGCTGTTTACTGTCATTCTGATTTTAATCTTTACTGCCCTCTGCTTCTGCTACTGCTGCTGCTGCTGTTGCTGCTGCTGTTGCTGCTGCTGTCTGTTCATCTGCTTTACTCTTCAGACTTCATCTCTTTCCATTTTCCACTGCTCTCTTCATCGACAAGCTCGACAACTGCTGCTGCTGCTGTTGCTGTTGTTGCTTCTTCTTCGCTTTCAGTCGCTGCTTTATTTAGTTTTAAATTCTACCTTTTCATTCTCCCCACCCCCCTCTTCCACCGTTGTTGTTGTTGCTTTACCTGGCACACGAACAGGTTCCATTTCTTTGCCTATCTCTGTCCCTCTCTCTCTCTGTCTCTCTCTCTTGTTTGCCTGCATTCGCATTTCACGGTTTAAATCTGAAAAAGTATCCTAATTGGTATTAAAATCGTTGTTATTTTTTTGTTATTCTTCATCTCTTCTCCCTCTCTTCTTCTTCTTCTTCTTCTTCTTCATCTGCCACTGCGTTGTGTGTTTTTTTTTTTATTATTTCCTTCGCCTTTTGTTGTTCGTCGTCTTCTGATACTTTAAAAGGCCAACTTGTGCTTCTCGGACCTGCCGGCACGCCCCTCTACGCTGCTGCTGCTGCTGTCCGCTGCTTTCGGTCTCTATTCAAATTGCATTCAGCATAAAAAACAAAAACAAATACTATAGTTATTTTTGTTGTTGTTGTTGTTGTTGTTCATCTGATTTAATCGCTGATAAAAATCTGAAAACAATTTTTGTTTTTGCATTTTACGATTTAAACGATAAAATTGATGCAAGAAGTATGCAAAAAAAAAGTGAAGTTAATACACAGAGAGAGAGAGGCAGAGGCGCGGGTGGGGATTATGCATATAATTAATTAATTGTTAACTTAAATTAAAAAAAATTATATTTAATAAATATTTTTATTTGCATTTCAATAATTTTAAATATTTATTAAAATTTTTTTTTTCTTATAATTAAATTTTTTTGTAGAATTTATTTAATTTTAAACATAGGAAAAACAAATTTTCTGTTGTGTAGGTCAGTAAATCCCAGTGGAAAAATATATGAAAATTTAACTAACATTTCTCCGAATTATAAGCTTAAACTGTGGAACGTAATACTCCTAAAATTCAAATAAAGGCTTTGCAGCAATAAATATATAAATAAAAAAATATATAAAAATTATAAATAATACTAAATAATATTTGCATAATATTTGCAATTAAAAAATTTAAATAAATTTATTTAATTAATTTTTTCTTAGGCAACAAAGTTTTTATCTTTTGCTTTCCCCTTAAAAATTTCCCTTGCTGTTATTTAACATACGCGCAACACACAAAATCCACAGAGTGAGAGAGTAAGAGAGAGAGCATTGCGCTGCTTAACAGCAGCTGAGAGCGCGTGCAAGCATAACATACTGTAATGCAAGTCTCTGCACATGTTAGAAACTATGTCAGTCAGTTAATGTTAAGCAAGCTCGCAACGCAACGTAGCAGACCGACCGACCCGACCGACCGAGCGAGCACAAACAAGTGTCATACAATGTGCGCTGCTAAATAAATAGATGAGAATATTAATCAAAAGTTTATGCAAATATAAATACAGAGTGTTTAACGTACATTAACAATTAATGGCATGTAATTAGTTAAAGCAAAGAAACAGAATCTATATATATATATATAAATGTGTATATAACAATGCTAATGATAATGCTGATGATAATGCTAAGTTTAAGTGACTTTGTGTCCAGTTAATGATAAACATTAAATATATTTGAACTTGGCGTTCAGCCGGTTTTGTTAAGCTGTTAAGCAAAAGTTCTTAACATACTGCACTCTCGCACTGTTACGCATGCGATCCACATATGTTCCACTGCAAGCTAAACAATTGTCTGTTAATGTTAACAGCAATGCGCTCGACAACTGCTAATGCTGACATTCAGTGTTGCCGAGAGTTTCAAGCGTTGTGGTAGTCGTAGCGGCTGGCGATAGCTCAAACGTGCAAAAAATATTAAAACGAATTGCGTTCGTTATTTCGTTCTTTCGTTCATTCGGCGTCGTCGTCGTTGTCGTCGTTATTATTATCGTCGTTACAGTTAGTTGTCGTTCGTTTCGTATTTAGCACTGTTCGGTGTTTCGTGTCATATCAGAAAGCTATTAAAAGCGAAGATCCCAAAAGGCAACTAGTTGATGTTCATCAACCTGCCAACTGCCCAAATCCAAATCCAAATCCAAATCCAAATCCATGCACAACACTTGTTCTCGATCTTGTGCTTTATGAGATTTGTGTGATTTTTAACTTATAAGAGCAAAGAAAACAAGAATAACATAAAGGAATATTTCAAGTTGAATAAAAATTGAATGCAGTGCAAAAAAGATAAAAGAAAGAAAAGAAATAAAAAGCAGAGCTACGCTTTTTTGTGTGTGTATATTTTGTGACAGTGTGAAAAAAAATAAATAAAAGAAAACAAAAATAAAACATAGAAAAAAAAAAGAAAAGAGAAACACAAATTATTCTATTAGCGCTGTGGAACAAAAACAGGATACGGCCAACGGATTACAACAAGGATTAAATAACAAAGTAATTTGCATATGTTGAAAATAAATTAAAATTATGCCGCACAATACTTAATTAAGCATTAATTTATGCTGCTGCTACTACAGCAACATCCACCCAACCAGCCCTACACCTACATATAGACGACGGATGTCCGTCAAAATTCAAAGTCCATGCTTCGACTCAATGAAATTTTTAATTGTTAACGCGTGTCGAAAGCGAACTCCCCCCCAAAGAAAAAAAAAGTGAGGAGTGAGTAGAGTGAGATGGAGTGTGAGAAGTGGAGCGACAGTTTTTTGGGGGTTGTATGCAGTGTTTGTTACTGTTGTTGTGCCGTTATAATAAAACATTTACACTTTAAGCGTTACAGTGCATGTTTCTCGCATATTTATCATGCGTATTCCACTGTAACTGCAGCTGTTTTTTACTCAAAATCAAAATTCAAATTCAAATTCATAAAAAGTAAAACATTTCCAACAAGTGAAATTGCTGTGCCGCTCCACCTGCTCTTTATTTTTCCCCCTTTTGGCTAAGCTTTTGCTCAGCTGCTTAAAGAGAAACATAAGTTAAATTTTATTTGCTTTTGCTTTTAATAAAAGCAACTAAATAAATAAATTATTATTTATTATTTTTCAAAATCGGAAAACAATTAAAAAAATAATTAATTGAATTTTAATTAATATTTATGACAACATTTATGAAGACAGCAGAGCAAATAAAAAAGAAAATCAGAATAGAAAATACTTCCTTAGACTTTTTACTAGAAATTTTTACTTTGTGGCTAGAAGGTAAAGCCAAGTTTCACTATTTGAAATACAATTGAAAAACTTTTGCACAAAGTTTTTTTTTATTTTTCTTTTTCTTGTTGTATTTAATTATTATGGTGAACCTCGAAAGTTTGTTGTTGTTGTTTTTTCATATAATTAAACGTTTGATTTAGTGTAAAGTTTTAATTACTTGAAACTTTTTTAAAATGTAAAGTAAGAACTTTAAATGTCAAATAAATAAAGTTTGTTTAATTAGTTAGACTAATTATTTATTATTCGACTGTTTAATTTGTTTGCTGCTTAATTATGTTGCACAGTGGTGAAATTAATAAAAAAAAAAAATAAAAATTTTAATGAAAAACAATGAAATTAATAAAAAATTATAAATTAACCAAGAAATATATAAAAATTTGTTTTTAATTAATTTTTTTTTTTGATAAATTTTTGTATTAATATGTTACATTGAGAAATTAATAGAAATTTGTTAAAATATTACAAATATTATTATTTAAAAAAAAAAAATTATAATTGAATTAAAAAAAAATATAATTCAATTAAAAAAAATTATAATTTAATTCAAAAAAATATAATTTAATTTAAAAAAATTATAATTTCATTCAAAAAAATTATCATTTAATTAAAAAAATATAATTTAATTTAAAAAAAAATATAATTTAATTAAAAAGTTATAATTTAATTTATAAAATATAATTTAATTAAAAAAATTATAATTTAATTTAATAAAATATATAATTTAATTTAAAAAAAATCATAATTTGATAAAAAAAATATTATTTAATTAAAAAAAATTATAATTTAATTTAAAAAAAAAATTATAATTTAATTTAAAAAAAATATTTGAATGCAAAAATTCTAGTAAATAATTTCGATTATTGCTTAGCAAAACTATAAAAATTTTAAATTTAATCTTTATTCGTCTATTTCTTATATTAAAATAAATGATAATAAAATTATATAAATTATAATCTAGCCTAAAAAAGTTTCTAGACTTAATACAGTTACTTTTCTTTTTTATTATATTTTATTAGACTTTATATTTTAGTTAGTCTGCTGCTTTGTCTAACTTATACTTGGCCAAAGTTATGCTTAATTATCTCATACTTAGCTAGAAGCTATAAGTTCTTTAATATAAAACACACGCTCTACTCTCTCACTCTCTGTCTCTCTCTCTGTCTCTGTCTGTATCATTTACTGTTTTATATGGTAAATACAAAGTTTGAAGAGATATCCAATTAAGCTTAATATTGTTTATAAATCATTGAACGTGAAACAACTTGATTTCCATGTTCAATGTCGTGCTAGGACTTTTTTTTTTTTTGTTTTTCTTTGTCTTTCTGCTGCTGCTTCTTCTGCTTACTTTGAGTGTGTGTGTGTGTCTCGTACTTAAGCTTCTTCTTAACTCACACACATCTTATTTTCAATTTCTATTTCACTACACAACGCAAAAATCTTCTCACACTCTCTTACACAGTCTGCCGCTGTCGCTGTCGCTGTCTCTGTCTAACTCTAACTCTCACTCTCAATGTCTGGCATGTTCATTGTGCTGCTTAGTTTCAGCAATTGTTGAAGCACTTGACTGCCTTCTCTTCCCTCTACTACAGCTCTCACACTCACACTTTCGCTCTTCACTCTCTGCACATTTACTTCTCTTCATTTCTCTTGCTTTTTGTTTTTTTTTTTGGTTTTTTGTTGCGGTCAGTTTTGCCGCGTGCCGCGTTTTTGGTTCGCACGTGAAAAGGACATCACCAGGAAACACACACACATACACACATACACTAATACAAGTATAAGGCACGCATATATATATATGTATATGTGTGTATCTGTGTGTGTGTGTTTTTGTGTGTGCACAGAAAAAAAAAAACCACAAAGTTTGGTTAGCTTTGGCTTTGGGAAATGGCAGCGCAAAGTGTAGAGGCTCAAGGGGGAAATTGTAGAACTGTTTGGTGCGCAGTTAGGAGAGGGAAGAGGGGAGGGGGAGGAGTGGGATGGCCCGGTTGCTGGTCTGAGAGAGCAGTTACAGCGTTGACCTCGCATCGCCTGCAGCGTTAATTTATAATTTACTGTGCTCACTGAAACCGTCGAAACGCACAGTGTTTGCCACACCCATCAACTAGTTGTGCCGGCCTCCGCCCACTTTTATTATTATTATTGTTGTTGTTGCTGTTTCTGTTGTTGTTGCTGTTACTGTTGTCGCTCGTTTTTACTACGCGCGTTTTTTTTTCTTTCCTTTTTTTTTTGGGCCATGCCATTTTCTTCTACGTTTCTTTAGCGAGTTTTTGACTTTTTTACATTTGCCGTCGGCACTTGAACGACGCTTTGTCCTTCGTCCTTGTTTAGTTGCTGTTGTTATTGTTGTTGTTGTTGTTGCTGTTTCTATTGTTGTTGTGGTTTGCCTTCATTTAGTGGCACTGCTGCTGCTGCTGCTGCTGCTGCTGTTGGTGTTTGTGTTGAGCTGCTGGCTAGCGGCTTTCCATTACGTATTGCTTCGCCTCTATTCAGGCTCAGGCCCAGGCTCAGGCGCTTGTGAAAATTGCCTTTTTTCCACTAGTCGGTGACATTTAACTTGTTGTTGTTGTTGTCGTTTTAGTGCCTTCATTCTGTTGTTTTTTTTTTTTTTTTTTACTTGTGGTTCCTTTTTTTATTCACAGATTTTCATTTCATTTTTTTCTCTTTTTTTTTGACTTCTGAACCTGAGCTCAGAGCTTCGTCTGTTGCGCTTCGTTCTTTTTTTTTTGTCGCGTCGTGTCGCATTCTTGTTGCTGTTGCTGTTTTTTTTTGTTGTTTGTTGCTTTAATTAATTTGTAAATTTACTTGGCTTACAGCAAAGCACAAAAAAAACGCCAAATAAAAAAAAAAATGCGTAGAGTCGGGGAAACAAATTAGCAAAAGTTCAAGACCAAGTGGCGGGCACATCATATGCATAAATTCTCTTTTAAGAACTTTTTTTTTTTTTTAGCTTTTTTTTTTGTTTTTTAAAGTTTTTGCCCTCTAATTTTTGCTGTGCTTCTTGCTTTTTGTCGTTGTTATTGTTGTTGTTTTTGTTGCCCTGGAAATGTTAATCTTAATGAGCGTACTTATCCACTGCATTAGCTAAAATTTTAGAGGACAGCAGGACAACAGCAGCAGGACAACGTCGTCGTCGCTTCAGAATCTAGTTTTGTTTACAAATTATTTTTGTTTAACTTGACTTTAAGAAGAAAGATTTTGCAGCGTTAAATTAAAATTAGATTTACTTCAAGTTGAAACTGTTTTTGTTTTTTTTTATTAGCTTGTAAAGCTCTTTTTATTTAGCTTCAGATTATACTAAAAAAAAAATAAAAATAAAATATGGGAAAAAAAGGAAAATAAAGAAAATAAAAATAAATAATAAAAATAAAAATAGTTTATTAAAAAAAAATTATTAATATAAATTGCTTAAAATTATTTAAAACAAATTATTAATAAATTAAAAAATATAAAATATAAAATTAAAAAATAAAAAACTATTAAAAAAAATTGTAGATTAAAAATAAAAAAAAATTAATAAAAATATTAAAAAAAATTTTTTTTGAAAAATTAAAAAAAATTTTAGTTTAAAAAAAAAATTTAATTAATAAAAATATTTTAAAAAAAATTTTGAAAAATTAAAAATATATAAAATATGGCTTTTTCAAATAAAAAATCATAAAAAATCATCGTTCAAATATACAATTTTGATTTGTGTGTCCATGGCTGTCTATTACAGGGAAAAATATTCAAAAAAAAAATATATAGTATATTTATCGGAAATTAAAGTTACATTAAAAACAAAGTGTTAACTGTAATATTAACTGTAATATTTGTATTTATAAAAAAATAAATTTAATGAAATAATGAAATATTATTATTATTAATATTTAATTTTATTTTTTCTTTATTAAATATTAAATTTTTTAATTTTATAATGAATTTTTAGTAATATTATTATTAATATTTAATTATTCTATTTTTTTCTTTAATATAAAGCTAAATATAATAATTAATTCCTACATAATTTAATATGAATTTCGAGTCCTTTTAAAATAATGCTAAATATAGCTAGCACTTGTTTTTGTCTTTGTTTTGATTGTTATCGAATCGCTTGGGTAAAAAATATTATAGCTCATAAAATTCAATCATACTTTATGTATAATGAGTATTATCCCTCAAGGCACTCAAAAAATAAAACAATGCAGAGCAAGAGACTAATCAAAACTCTAACCCTAATTCATCATGCTTCCTGCCTAGCTAGCAGTGTTACTAGTCTACTTTAACTTTATTCTTCTTCTTTATCTTTGCCTTCTACTTCTTCTTTTACTTCTACTTCTACTTCTACTTCTGCTGTTTTTACTGTTTGCTGCCTTTAAAGTCACCGCAAGCATAATAATTTCTGCTAATAAATTCAATTTTCCTATTCAGCCAGAAATATCAACAGAAAAAGCTACACGCACACACACACACACACACACACACATACATAAATTTTGTGTGTCTAAAGGAAAACAAATTGAGGAAAAGCCGTTGGAGAAAATCATTTGCCTAAAGGCCATTAATCGCTCATTTTTCGCATAAACAACAGTAAGAGTGAGAGAGAGAGGGTGTGAGAGGTAGAGAGAGAGAGAGAGAGAGTAAGAAAATATATATAAAACTGCCTGACGATGTTTGCCCAGTCAAAACAAAAGCAACAAACAACAGTAACAGCAACAGCAACAGCAACAAACAACAGCTGTTCTTGTTGTTGTTGTTGTTGTTGCTGTTATTGTTATTGCTGCTTTGTTGTTGTTGTTGTTGCTCAAGTGTTTAACTTTTGTTTCACTTTCGAGCACCGCAAAAACCAAAATAAACTTTGTCATTGTCTTGTTACAAACATTTTTTTCTTCATTCTTTTGTTTTGTTTTTTGTTTCTGTTCTTAAAATGAGAAAAAATGGAAAATGTCGATGAAGTTGTTGCACGTTAAAATGTGTCTAATAAATACAGCGACAGTGTGCGTGAAAGAGATAGACAAAGAGAGAGGAAGAGACAGAGACAGAGAGAGAGCAGCAGCAGCAGCAACATGAAGCTGATTGCGTGCGCACGAATTTAAAATTAAATAAACAAAAATAACAGCAACAACAACAGCAACAACAGCAACAGCAACAACAGCAACAACAGCAGCAGCAACAGCAACAACAACAACGAGTAAAAAAAAAACTCCCAAATGTGCAATTAAAAAATTTTACAGTCATAACTTTTTATTATTGTACATAATTCAGTCTTTTTTTTCTGTCTTTTTTTTAGCTTTTTTTTTTAATGCCAAGTGCTGCGTGTTTTTTTTTTCTTTCATACTTCTTTCATTTCATTTCATATTCTGTTTCGTCCTTTTTCCAATAAATTGTATACGCTGTCTCACTCACACTTTCTCTCTCTCTTGCTCGCTCTGTCTCTGTTGCTGGAAAATTAATTTCATTTTCGCAAAGTAAAAATTGCATTAAATTTAACCAACTTTATGTTTGCTTTCATAATTATTTTGTTGCATTATTATTGTTCTTCTCTTTCTTTTCTCATTTAGCTTTTGCTTTTGTTTTGTAGTTTATTTAGATCTTAATCGCTTAACGAACAGAGTTATGTTTATATATATATTATATAATATAATATATATATGTATATATATATTTAATGTTTCGTTTTGCGCTTTATAGTTTTGCTCGTAACTTTTTTTTGGGGCCGTGCCTCGCACATAAAGCTCATTAAGTTTCTAATTGCCACGATTGAAATCTAGTAGCTATGAAATATATTCTAGTTTTAGCTTTATTTTTTATTTTTTGCATATTACAAAAAATTTCATTGTTGTTTTTCTTTTTGTGAGGCATAAATTTTGATTATGTTTTTTTTTTTTTTTTGGCAAAATGAAAATCTGATATAACAAATTTTGTAATTTTATTTCATACGTTGTACATGTTAAAATTTACAATGAAAATAGTCGGAGGCTTAGATAAAATGTTCTGGTTTCTTGTGGAATATCAGGGAATCTTAATTCTTTCTGATGTTTTTATATAGAAATATAGTTGAACTATTGATATAACTATATATTTCTTATAAAGTTCCTAAATATTTAAAGCTGATGTTAAAAATCTTTGAAAATTATATAAAAAGTTCTGGATTCTATTGAAATATAAAAGAATCTGAGTTCGACTTACACTTTTAATGTTCTTACTTAAAGACTAAGCAGAATATTATTTAACTTTTACTAAAACTCTAAGTTTTATATATAGTTCCCAATAATATTTGCAGGTTATCCTTACTTTATGCATACAAATTCGTTGATAAATGTAATTTATCATTTTTTATTTCATATGCAGTTATTTATCTCCTAAATAAATACTAGATATTCAAGCTCAAAATATACTTTTCTTATTTACATTTCTACTTTTCAATTCTCCCATAAATATATATATATATATATACATATATATATTTTTTTGATATATTATCTTATCATACATACACATATAATGCATTTACCTTTTCTATTTTATATTCCGATTTCTTGTTTCTAACTCTCAAATTTCTTTTGGCACCCGCAGTAATCAAACTCTTTTGTTTACTCCAGCTACATGCATAATGTTTTACATGTTCCTCTTCTTCTTCGTCTTTGACTTATTTTTACCCTCTTTTAGCTCTATCCATTGTCACTTTATATAGACTCTTGAGTTTCCTTGTTATATATATGATTTTATATATATATATATATATATAGACATGCATAACTCAAACTGTGTAAGTTGTGACTTTTAATGTGTCGGACGAGAAAACAAAAAAAAAAAAGGGTTAAAAGGGCCGCGCCTTTGCTTGTCTTTTTGTCTCTCTGCCTGGCGGTCTGTCTATCATCGACTGGGGGCCATATGCACATCCTTGGGGAGCAGTGTCATTGAGGCATTGAGGCAACTTGCCGCCTTATAACTGCCTCACACATGTCTCGCATTATCCTGCGCTCATAAAACTTCCTAACAACCTATAATTGTCGTTTCGACTAAATAATGCATAAATAATAAAAACTCTGTCGACAACAAACAACAACAAATGGGAGAAACACACACACACACACATACACATGCAGACAGATGAATAGGTCGAAGGGGAAAAACAAAACTGAACTGAATTGTGTTTTTTTTTTTTTTGGATCGGGGGGTAAGAACTCAAGAGCTCGTACTGTGAGCGAGCTCAGTGCCAGTGGATTTTGTGTTTTCGGCCAAAACAAAGTGAGAAAACCGCGACGTCGAGCATAAAAAATGCATAAAACGAGGACAAAATAAAGTCATAAAGTAAAAACGGAGCCCGGAGACCCGTCATCCCTTCCCCAACATAAACCCGCTGCCTTGGGCATAGCTTTATAGAAAGAAAAAAAAAAATAAAATAAAAGACAGAAGAGAAAAAAAAGGGAAAAATAAGAGAATGAAACGAAAGAAAGGAGTGAATATGTTGCACAACAAACAAACGGACAGACGGACAAGCGGACAGGCTAACAGTAGAATAGATAGAGAGTGAGAGAGAGAGAGAGTGAGAGAGAGAGAGAAGTAGTAGAAGACATACGAGAAGCAGGAAGAAGGAAAATGAGTTATATGGCGCGTAGGTGTTGTAATAGTCTTCCCATATGCATATATATATAATATATCTATATATCTATATATATATCTATGTCTGTGTGTGTGTCAGTGTGTGTGTGTGTGTTGTGCTTTGTTTGTTGTTGGTGCGACTTGTTTGAGGTTTCAATAGGTCATAATTTACGCCTAGCCGCCCCCTAAAACTGCAGCGCTCCCTGCTTGCCCTTTGGCGCCAGCTAAAAAATAAAAAAAAAAAAGAAAAAGAAGCTAAAGGGAAGCCAAAGGGATTTCAGCTACACTTGGCGCCACAGGCAACATGTGAGTGTTTGTGTGTGTGTGTGTGTGTATGTGTGCAAAACTAATATTACAAATGCAGAACAAGTTGATGCCACTGTGACGCAACAACAGCAGCAATAGCAACAACAGCAGCTGCTGTTGCACTGTGGTTTAAGAATATTTCTAAAGCAAAGAAAATGTGGTGTAGGTCATAAAAATAAAAATTGTTTACTTTTTGAAATATTACGTTACATTGCGTTTATTTATAGACAGTGCTACGGGAAATAGCAAGTAAATAATTTGACAATATTTGTAACAGAAAATTTTTGAAATGTTGAAATTATATTTTAAAGTAAATATGCTTTGGCTTAGGTAACGTTTGGGAAATTTTTAACTATATTTAAGCGCATAATAAATATGAATAGTACTTTAAATAAGTGTCAGATAATTTTAATATTTTTTAATATTTATAAAATTAGTTTATACATTTTATATTTATGCTTGAAAAATAGTTTTAAATTTTATTGAATATTCAAATTTATTTAATTTTATTTATGAAAACTTAGCATAAATTTAAATTTAATTTTTCTAAACTTGCATTGATATTTTTTAAAATTATGTGATATTAAATATTATTTTATAGAACTTTATAATTTTGATTAAATATTTAAAAAAAACTTTTTGTTGTATATATTTTTTTTTAATGTTTTATTATATATGTATTATTATTTTTTATTATTTTAATATTTTTTTTTATATTTCATAGCATATTTATAATAATTTAAAAACACATTTTTTTATATTTTTTTTAAGTTTTTATTATATATTATTATATATTTTTATTATTTAAATTTTTTTTTTTAATATTTTATTTAAATTTATAAAAAAAATAATTGAAAGAAATTCTTATAGCATATTTTAAAATTTCTAATAATTTTCTTTTTAAATAAATCTTGCTCCACTGTGCTGCAGTGTTTGCCATCGACACTGCAACGACAGCTTTGCACTATGTTCTCGCACAGTTCTAACAAATTAATTTCGTACAACTTTTTTAAGCCGCCGTTGCTGCTGCTGCCGCAAAGCGTCTTTAACAAATTTCGCGTTGCATTTTCGATACTCAAAACAAAAAAAAAATGCAGAAGCAACAGCAGCAGCAGTAGCCTGCCGCCAAAAGGAAGAGAAAGAAGTTACGAGAAATTACACAAGAGATGGAGATAGAGAGAGACAGAGAGAAAGAGATAGAGAGGTAGGGAGGTAGAGAGAAAGAAAAAACTGCAAACATATGCATGGCAAAGTTGTTGCCGTTGTTCTTGTTCTTGTTGCTGCTGTTGTTGCTACTGCTGTTCATCTTCTTCTTGTTCTTGTTGTTGCTGCTTGTTTTGTTATTAGCAGCGGCTCGCGTTGCGGCTGCCTGCTTGTGTTATCTCTTGCACCGCAGCCTTTGGCTTCAACTACTCTATATCTCTCTCTCGCTCTCTCTTTGTCTTTCGCTCTTTCTCTCTCTCTTTCTCTTTTGCGCAATGTTCTTGCACAACATTTCGACTATCATCCTTTGGGCGCAAAACTCAAACCTTCTGCTTTTTATCCTGTGTGCATTGTGTAAATTTGTTTGGTCATTGTGTTTGTTTTTGCATTAGCTGCGGTCTGTTCCCTCTCTCTCTCTCTCTCTCTTTCACTCTGCCGTCTCCACCTTTTGCTCACTCTTTTGGTTATTCCACTCTTCTGTTTTCTGGCTAACCACTTGGTTGTTACCAAGCTTCGTTGAGTTTTTTTTTCTCTCTGTTTTTTGTTGTTGTTTCTGTTTCTTTTTTTTTTTGTTGCCTTCTTTATGGCTGTTAACGATGAAAAATTTGCGCGCTGTGCGTGACCCAGCGCCTGTGGTTACCCTGCCACCTCACCCCACCCCCACTTACCACACTCCACACAGCTCCACAAACCTCGCGCGACGCTACTCCTTCAGCTCATCTGCAACGAACCAACTTTGTCTACAGCTACAACACAGTCTCAGCCAAAGCTTTTGCCACTGCGCATTGTTGTTGCTGTTGTTGCTGTTGCTGTTGTTGCTATTGTTGTTGTGCATATGTCAGTGTAAGCCTTGTAGCCAGAGACACAAAAACGCAATATAAATTGTATAGATATACCCTGTAAAAATGCTTTCATAGAGTATATTGCATTTGCCGCTAAGTCAAAATTGTTTCTTTAAACTTTATTATTTGCTCTTGCTTAATTACAGGGTATCTGCAGTCGTTGCTTTAATAGCTAGTTTCACTTGAACTTATTAATTGCTGCTAGTGCTTTTAGCTTATCATTTAGCAAATTAATTTTATTATTACTATTTTACTTAAAGCAATATACTCTATATAATTAACTATTTATAGGGTATATTTATGCTAGTCGACGTTATTCTCGATATTTATTTAATTTTCAACTGATTTTTGCTTGCTTTTAATATTGATTTATAAATTACAGGGTATCTCTAGCATAGACTCTTACTAATCATTAATTAGTTTATTGCTAGAAAAGAAATTATTTAATATGCTCAAATGTGTAAGTGCAGCTATTTGCAGGGTATCTTATAGTTAAGCAAGTTATTGAAGCACATTTCACATGTTGTCGCCGTTGCGGGTTAAACTTAATCTCCATTAGAGGTAGCAACTGTATGTGTGTGTAAGAGAGAGACAGAGAGAGATAGAGAGAGTTAGAGTGTGCGGGGGCTTAACTGGCGTCAGCATTAGGGGTTGCCACTGCGTCTGTCTGGTAATTTTTTTTTTTTTTTTGTTGTTTTTTCGGGGAACTTTCCGTAATGTTGCAAAGTATACGCAAAGTGCTTTAACTATGCATGCGTATGTGTGTGAGAGTATGTGTGTGAGTCACTCTCTCTCTCTCTCTCTCACTGTAAATGCTTGTAATATTTACAGGTATTTTTGTTGTTGTTTATAACATTAGCCAAAAATGGATCGTAATTCATAGAACATTATAGTCGAGGGAGTCTTTTTTTTTTATAGCGTATGTTGCAGCTAAAAGTTTTCACATGTTGCATTTTGTTCATTTGATAATAATTCTCGATAAATGAAAATCGATAACAATGCGCAAAACTATGTAAATTGAAACAGTTAAAAAGTCTATGAATATTTGTAATACATTAACTTACAGCTGACACTGTTAAACATTGTGTGTTTTTGAAGGCGTATAAATGATATTGGTAGTCACAAATTTTCGATAATATAGTAAATCGTATAACTATATCTCTTGGGCTGTGTATGTAATTAAAAGTAAAAGATAAAGTGCGTAAAAATCCAATTAATTTCACGCCGCAGCCAATTAAGTTGACAGCATAGAGCAAAAGCGAAGAAGGAAACAAAGAGAGAGAGAGTGAGACGGAGAGAGGCAGAGGCAGAGGCAGTTGTAAGAGTGAGAGACACGCCCACTTGCCACTATAAGTAGTGCCAGATCCTGTTTATACACACACACACACACACACAAATACACCATACTCAAGCATAGTTATACACACACAGTGTCATACACTGCCACACATACATAGACACACACACACATATATACAGACATTCACTTGTATAAATATGCTAGCGAAACCTTCAATTAAGGCAACTTCCTTGTGGCACGTGCGTAGGCCATGAAAACCACAGAAATACAGTAAACGCAACGCACACAGGCAAACTCCTTAGGCCAATAGCTTACCTAACTTCTCTTACTCCCCCCCCCCCCACACACACACACACACATACATACAGCACCTTGTGCGCCCTTTTATGCTCTTTAGTAGCTGTTACTCTTGCTACATGCCACGTTCCACAGTTTGGCTAAATAAATTTCTCTCCTTCTCTCTCAAAAAAAAAAAAAAACATGCTAGCGAGCCAATAAAACATGTTTTAACCACTGTCTCTCTGCCACGCCTATGCATAGCATAGCTGCCCCTGCTTCCTGGTGCTCCGACTTTACAGCGAAAAGTACTGCAAGTGAAGAATTCTCTAGCGGCACATTTGAAAATAATTTTCCAAGCATTTTGTAATCCATTTGAAATACGCAAAAGGATCCCCAAGAGTTTATACACACTCATGATATGTGTGTGTGTCTATGTGTGTGTGGTGAGCTAGCTTTTGGGTGTGCTGCGTGTGTGTGTGTGTGTGGCACACCCTATGGCTCGTTACACGGCATTTTTCTGTAAAATCCCCACGAGTTTTCACTGTGGCTGCTCTTTTTTTTTGCGTTTCGTTCACTGCTGTTGTTTTCTCACTTCTCCTACTCACTCTCTCTCTCTCTCACTCTCTCTCTCTCGCTCTATCTCTTAACAAAAATCACGTTCATTTTTTTGTTCGTTTTATTTCTGTAAACAAAGTGACAGCAAAATATAGTAGAAAGAGAGAGAGAGAGAGAGAGAGAGAGAGAGAGAGAGAGAGAGAGAGCTCAGAGTTCAAATATAACATGCAATACATTTTTTTTCGGCAAGGGGTAACCTGCAAGAAGAGGAAGTGCCAAGGGGTGTACAGTGAGTAAGAAGTCATTGTGCCTGTCGTTTGCTGTATGCGATTCAGGGTTCAAACTTCATTTTTATATAAACAATATTCGTTATGTTTATTTATATATATAAATATATATATATATATTCGATATATATATATGTAAACAATGTTTATATAGACTACAGTTACGTGTTCGCATATGCATTTTTTATAGCTTTTTCAGCTGTTGTTATTCAATATGCGCTGTTTTTTTTTTAAATGCAATACTGTTGGCTATGCCAGACTATCAGCTATGTTAAATTTTTTGTATATTAATAACAATAATAATAATTACAGGGTATTTTATAGTCTATCAATATATAAAAAAAATATATAAAATTGTCAGCTAAACATTTTCATTGCATTTAAATATATAAAAAAATTGTAAGCTTCTAGTATTTTTTATTGTTATTACAGAGTATTGCCTAGTGCAGCAGTAATTTATTTCAAATATATTTGAAAAATTTTTAGAGTATTTCAGTATTTAAAATTTTATAGAAATTTTGCCTAAACAAAAAAATTACAGCAAATATTGCAGTTCATCAATTTTGTTTTTTAGCCTCGCAAATATTTACAGGGTATTGGCAAGTCGACTAGCGTTTTTTTTAAAGCTTGTCACGCTAACTTCCGCTTTTTTTTTTTTTGGTGACTGTCATTTGCCATTGAAGCTTTACGAGCACAGTATGCCTTCTGTGTCTCCTGACACCCGTCTCCTGTGTCCTGCGTTCTGTGTCCTGCGTCCTGCGTCCGTTGGCTTTTTGCTTTTAATTAACAAAAAATTGCAAGAAAAAAAGCGCAACAATCATAATAATAATATATATATATATATCATGAATATGGATCTTTTTCTGTCTCTCTCTCTCTCTCCTTATCGCTCTTTATGTGTACATATGTTTTCATATGGAAAAATGCACAAATTTTTAACGGGAAATTGTTTTTGTTTGCGCATTGCATTTTTCATCGCAAATATTTTCACACTGAAATTTGAAATTTGTATTTGCTTTTCATTTTGCCACGATATTGCTAGGAAATAAATATATATATATATATACATATATATATAGTATATTTATACCTATGTATACATGATGCAACATGTTAAATTGCATTTTTATAATGTTTATGCACATTTAAAGTTTTCTTTCTGTTTTTTCTTTTTTTTTTTTGATTTTGTGGCATTTTAGTTGCAACAATTCCTGTGGTTTACCACATGACAAAAGCGTTGCAGATTTTGTTGTTGTAGACATGCAAAAACGTTTAAGAATCATTTTTTGCTAAATTCCATTAAATCTTGCTTATGTGTCTGTATGTGTGTGTATGTGTGTGTATGTGTGTGTGTGTCTATGTGTGTGTGTGTGTGGCAAATATTTGTTTTACAAAATCTTTCAACTCTGCGCTCTGTGTTTTTCTTTATTTTTTTTCTTGATTTTTTTGCTTGATTTTTTTTTTTGCATATTTCTAGTGAAATTCATTAAGGGAAAATTGTTTGCTTAGCCAAAGGAATTTTTTTTTGCCAAAAGAGCTCAAAAAGATCCTTGAGTAAATTTAATTAATTATCCTCAGTGCGTAGACCGCAAAATTTGAAAACTGATTTGATGTGGTTCGCTCATACACTCTGAGCATTTTTGTGCAGTTACAGGCATGAGATACTTGTGTATCCTGCATTCTAAAATATAAATATAATACTGGTAGGGGGAGTGGCATGCAATTATTGAACTAAACTTAAGCTGCATATGTTTGACAGCAAGCTATACATCAAATTTGGTGTCCCTAGCGCTTATAGTTTTGTAAATCCAGAAGCTTTAACTGAAAAATGGGCATCCGATAATTAACATAAACTTAATATACATTTTTCTAAGCATTTCTAAGGGTTATAAGGTATAAGAAGTATAGAGAAACAGCAAGAGGCGTGTGAAAAGGGGTAAAAGGGATGTACTGGATAAAGTTTGAGTTAATTTTAAATATTAAATACAATTATTAAAATGGCAAAAATGGAAAAAACAAGTAAAAAATTAATATGCGCTAAAAAGCAAATATTTCAAGTGGCAAAACAGAAGCTAAGCGTAAAAGAATGATGTAAAAGACGAAGAAGAAGAAAAATAGAGGAGGAGACGATGAAGAAGAAAAAGAAGATGATGATGAAACTGAAACTGATGCTGATGCTGATGGTTGGGTATAAAAAAAAAAGTAAACCCTTTCAAAAGGAAATTCCCAGTGAGATTCAAGTGGAAACAAAATAAAGAATAAGTACCAATTGTTCTTCTTCTACTTCTACTACTACTTGTTCTTCTTGTTGTTGTTGTTTGTAACGCGAAACGAGCAAAAAAAAATAAAATAAAAATAAAAAAATATAAAAAACAGCAAAAAAATAGAAGTAAGATTCTATTATTAACAATGCGCCGCAGTTCAGACTGAAGGCGACGTGCAGATATCCTGGCACTTCATAAACAGCAACCAGAAACAGCAGCACGATGAAGACGATGAGAAGAGCAATATGAAACAATGACAGTCAACAATGGACAGCAGAACAACAACAACAACAATAGCAACAAGAATAACAACAACAACAACAATAGCAATAACAAGGACAAGCAGGACAACGACGATGAAGTCGACGTCATCATCTTGAACAAAGTGTTGACATCTTTTTGCCCATTCATTGTCTGTATAGCTGTGTGTGTCTGTCCCAAAGACAGTCTGTCTTTCAGTCTTTCTGTCTATTTAGCTCTCTCTGTCTATCTCTGTCTATCTCTCTCTTTAGCTGTCTCTTTGTCTTACTGTCCAATTGTCTGTTTAGTCCTTTTTCTGTCCCTTTTTCTCGACTCAGTTTTCGCTTCTGCTGCTGTTGCTGCTGCTGCTGCTGCTGCTGCTCACGCTTGTCCGTCCTCTGTCTGCCACAGTCTGCCAACAATCCTTGACTAACGTTATGCGTCCTTTTTAATTAATTTCACTTACTTGCAACAGTCGAGCATAGTGTTGGCCCAACCGTCACGCCTTACTCTTTTCTTTCTCCCTTATCCTCTCCCCCTAGCACTACGCCACTGTTTGCCATGCTGCTGTCAATGGTGACATCGTCCATTTTCTGTGAGAGAGAAAACTTGTCTCAAATTCATTTTGCCTTGCAAAAATTCTTCTCTTCATAAATTTGTCTGCCAGCACGTTGTGTTGTTGTCTCTGTCCCTCATCATACTCCTATATCCTCACTTTTTTTTGCAAGTTTACCTCAGCAATTGATGTGCCGCAGGATGCGAATGAAGAGATCATGTGAAGCCAACTGAAACCATGGCATCACTCAGCATAGCATAGAATAGCATCACATCGCATCAGAGGAGCCAGACACCAAATCACTTATGCAAATTGGCTTGGCGTGTGGAATTTTTCTTGATTGTTTGGCAGTAGAAGAGAGAAGTGAGAAGAGAGAAGGGAGATGAACAGCACCTAGAAGTAAACGTTTAAAGAGTGAAACTAGTCAAAAAATCAACTCAATATATTGAGCAGCAGCAAAAAATAAAAATACAAAATTGAGTTTGAAGTTGCAGTTGAAGGGAAGGGAAGAAAAGTGAAAAAAGAGAATTTTTACTACTATTTGCATTACTACTATTGCTCTTTATTTACTACAATTTACTACAATTTACAAAAAATTGCTACTACTATTTATGCTACTAGTTCTACTACTATAATTTAGCTAGTAATACTATTTGTTGTATTGCTAATATTACTATTTGTACTACTATTATTACTAATATTTGCTACTACTATTTCTCTATACTTTAGACTGAGATTAGCATATGAATTTTTCTATTTTTATTTATTTATACTGTTATTTATACTAAAACTACTACTATTTCTCTATTTATACTACTATTTTTATTAATGCTACTACTATTTATCCTATTACTACTATTTATCCTCTTACTACTATTTATATTTGCTATTCCCACAGCGAGCTACATTTTTTGTATCCCTACTAAATCTATATATCTATGTCTCTTTACTTAGCTATCCGTATTTCTCCAACTCTCTCTCTCTCTCTCACTTTCTCACTTTCCCTCACTGTATCTTTCTTTGGCTTATTGCAGTCCTTTTGTTCTACCAAGTCCTTGGAGGTTTTTTCAGCTTCCAATCACTTTAGGCTAACACAGCGGCTCAATATCGACAATAGACAAGCATAAACAATTGCCCAGCAGCTAAAGATTGGCAGTATAGGAAGCAGAAATTAATACTCGGGGAATGCAGAACGAAAGCTAAAAGACACAAAGCAATGAAACTTACCTCTCTCTCTCTCTCTCTCTCTCTCTTCCTCTCTCTCACAGTCTTTCGCTTTGTCTCTGTCTGTCTTTATACTATATTTAACATCTGCACTCACATAATCTTGGCAACGGCATAAAACCCAAATTAAATACTCATGTGCTAGTCGCTCATCCTCACCCTCACTCACACTCCTATGCTGTACATTGAGTTATGTCTTTGCCAGTCTTAAGTGAAATCCGAAAGTCTAGATCTTTTGGTATATATATACATATATATATTATATATATATATATATATATATATTTACACGTACTGAACGCACAGGGACTCGGTTCGTGTAGGAGTCTGCATGAAAATTAGATTTTCAGCCAACAGGTTTCCATTATTTGGTAGCACGTAATGCTCCTCTCTCTCTCTCTCTCTTTCTCTCACACTCTGCCAATACAAGTTTGAATATCACATGGATACTACGCATTTTGCTTTGCATAATACATAAATATTTTCTATTTGCGCTAGATTCAAATGCTGTTGCGAAATGTAGGCAACAAGCAAAAGTTGGTTGGAGGCTGCTGTCAGGTCCGAGGTCTTCGGGGGTCTCAAGTGGCGCCAATAGGCACAGCATAAATAATCCTCATGCCTAGTTATCCTTGCGTCTCTGCTACACACACACACACACACACACACACAGAGAGAGAGAGACTGCTATTCAGGCATTCAGCCAGGCTGCCACTCACACATTTGCCATTCAGACATCATTCATGTGAAATGCAGATATAGTCAGGGACGGAGGCAAAAAAAAAAAAAAAATGGCAGATGGGTCGTACAGAGGGCAAGTGTGAGTTAGTGTAGGGTTACGGCGAGAACGTGCAAGAGACGAACAGTGGGGCATGTTGAGGGGGTTTACCCAGGTAGGTGAAGAGTGCGCCCAGCGAGTCTCGTTTTTATTATTTATGTTACTCATTCGGCTGGTATCCTGCTTGTTGATTGCTTTGCGTACACGTGTAGTTTGTGGCACAGTCCTGGAAAGTGCTGGCAAAATGTTGCCTACTGCCACTTGCCACTTGCTACTTGCTACTTGCCACTTGCCACTTCTATTTACCTACCGATTTCGTTGTCGAGCCCATAGAACAACATAACGTCCTTGCAACATGGCTACAGCTACATCTACATCTACTGCCTTGTGTGCCTAGACATTTGCTTCTGCTTCTGCTTCTTTTTCTTTCTGTTTTTTTTTGTTGTTGTTTTGTTTTGTTTGCAGCTTTTTCACGTCCTGGTTGCCAGCGTCGTCATCGCCTCGACGCGCTAATATTATGAATGGCAACTCATGCATTGTAGCCAAGTTTACCAGTTGCCAGTTGCCAGTTACCATTTGGAAGTTGCAAGTTGGAAGTTGGAAGTTGCTAGTTGCCAGTTTTTTCCTGTTACTTTTCCTCTTTATTCTCAACGAAAATTGTAGCTCACCTTTTGACACGCTGTGGCTAGCCAGGAGCGGTTCACGGGCATGTTGTATTGGGCGACAAAAAAATTTTGATAAATGAAAAGCAAATAGTGTTGAATTACAAGACTTTTTTTTTGAGGATGCTTAGTTTTATCTAAGATTTTTATTGATAACATCTTAATATATGTGATACAATTCATAGAAAATCAGCTTAACAATTAATCTTTGAGCTAGAATGTCACTAAATAATCTTAAAGACTTCCTTTCCAGCAATACTTCAAAAATTTTATCTAGTATTCCTTTTAAATCTTAAATAAAATGTTATTTGTCTTTTCGTAATATGTCTAAATCAATATTATTTACAATTACAATAGTAAAATATAAATAGTTTCCTCAAAAAAAATAAAAAGAAGCAACGAAATGAATGAAAATGCAGATTGTTGTGTATTTTGCCTAACGCCAAAGAAAAATGAAGTAAAGCTTAAATGTAAACATTCATTTTGTTGCGATTGTCTTGAAGATTTTTGCATATACGAACGTCATAATCGCCGATGTCCAATTTGTCGTCAACGTTTTACATATTATGAGAAATCTCATGGTGAACCAATAATAACAATTATCGATAATGATAATGATGATGACTATGACTATGACGATGACGATGATGATGATGATGACAATATTAATGATAATCATATTGAAAGTAATAATGCAGATGAAAATGTTACAATTATTATAAGAAGATGAGAAAAGGATTCTACACACACACACACACACACACAAACATATTGCAAATTTTATTGAGTTTATTTTATTTTATCAGTTAATTTTCTGTTAGTTTTTTTTTTTTTTTTAATTTTTTTGTTTTTAATTTTGTTAATGAAATTGATTTTGTGTGTTGAAATGTGAAATATAGCTATATACCTGCATTTAACTTATTCCGCTCCTGTTTGCAAAAAAATTGACGCCCTGAAAGTGTGTTTCTTGTGTTTGTATTAGAAGTATTGCTCGTAAGCTTGCTTTAGCTAAAGAAAAAAAAAAACAAAATCTTATGAAATTGCTTCAAGCTGAATAGAGAATATAAACTAGAGCATATATAACAAGTAACAAGTGCCTATATAGTGCTATGGGGGGCGTGGCAAATGGTTTTAGGGGGCAGGCCAGTCTGATTGCTACTTAAATCTTTGTATTTACTTCATATTAAGCAATATTTCACCTGGCCAACATACAGACGCTGTGAATGACAGTTCTATATATATACATATATATGCGTGTGTGTAGGTGTTAGTCGGTCTATGTGTGTGTGTGTGTGTGTGTGTCTCTGTTGTGTTTATATTGCGTACATTTGCAACATTTTGCTGGCGAAATCTTTGAATATTTGTTATAAAAGGCAGGCAAAAAACTCTGCACAATTTGTTTTGTTGACGAGAAAATTTCACTTTCACATACATATCAAAATACAAGACTATATAATAATAAATGTATATATATCCATATCCATATCCACATACAGATATACAGCTATAGATATGTATGTAATATTTGTATAAGCCAAAGGCAGGCGTCTGTCTGTTGAAATAACATTCCTCTTGTTTAATATTAAAATAAATATTTATTTATTTATTATTTACTTGACGCCGTTGACCGCTCTGCGGAGTGCTGTAATCTATCAAGGCTCTGAGTCTGTCGAGACATAAAGGGTAAGGGAAGATAGAGACAGAGACAGACGAACGAATGAGAAAGTGAGACAGAGAGTTGCGCCTTCAGGCATTTTTAATATTTAAATAGTTTGCCATCAAAATGATTACGTTAGTTGGACAGGGACAGGGACAGGGACAGGCACAGAAACAGGAACAGGGACATACATATAGGGACAGAGACTAACAGACCGAAAGCCATAGGTTCGGCTTCTTCTTCTTCTTCTTCTTGCATTCCCAATGAGTCATTTTTATTGAAGGTTTCTCAATTTCTCTTTCCCCTTCACTCTCCAAACATTATGCTACACATACATACATATCTATATTCTCTGTCTCTGTTTCATGTGCGTGTCTTAACTCTTTAACTTTGTAAGTTCTTTGGAGTCTCTCAACTTTAATGAATATTATGCTTTGGGAGCTGTCAGCAAATACTTAAGTAGAGCTACTATGAATAGTATGTCTAAGTATTAACTCGTAAGATAGATAGTGAGTGAGAGAGACAGAGAGAGTGCTTTTGGGCAACACAGGAAATTAACTGGAAAACTTTATGCGTGAGCTTTGAGTGATTAGATTCCAAGTATTTTGTGGAGCTAACCTAAGGCTTAAAGCTGCTGCCAAATAGATAAATTAATATAAATATAATAAATTATATTAAATACTATTAAAAAATATTAGATAATATAATAAATAATATTAAATACTATTAAAAAATATTAGATAATATAATAAATAATAATAAATGAAAAGTTTTTGCATAACTTAAATTCACAATTCTATGGCAATTTCATATCAAATTTTTTTGCGATTTGACAGCTGTCGAAAAATTGAGAAAAATATTCGCACAACAAAATCTGATTGAATTGACCAACTGTAAGAATTGAATCAATGATGGAAGCCTAGGGGAAGGGAGGAGGGGGAAAGAAATTGCAATATGGAAAATTGCAGTATGCATTTTAGCGTTAGCCACAGAGCAGCAGCTGAAAGAGCAAGAAAGAGAGAAGTGAGAAGAAAATAAAAAAAAGCACAACATGAAAATATTGTTGCTGTTGTTGTTGTTGTTGTTGTTGAAAAACAATTGAAAATAGAAAATGTGAAACATGAATTCTTTGATTTCATTTCATTTGCAATTCAATATTTTCCAGCAGTGGTTTTTCTAGTATTTGTTGTTGTTTTTGTTGTTGTTTGTTATGCATAAATGAAAACTAATTCGTGAAAATGTTTTTCTATTTTCTATTTACAGTGGCGAACGTCAGTGGCAAAAACCGAATGCAAATCAAATCGAATTGAAACGACGAAAAACCACAGGCAAAAAGGGAAGAGAACTACGAACATACACAGCTGGGAGTGCAAGTGAGAAAGACTGAGAGAGTGAGTGAGAGAGAGATAAAGTGTTTGCAATGCAAAGGATGAGCAGCAGACAAACATTAAGCTGTTGCGCACATCGAAAAGCTGCTCGTCCGCTATGAAAAACTTATGAAAAATTATCACGCGTGAAGCTCTTTCACATATATTCGTAATATATATTCGCAAAAAAAAAAAAAAAACATATAGATATATATATTCGCAGTCAATAGACAATAGAAATCAAAGTGAAAAAAATTAGCTCGAAAAAAAAAATCATAGACTATAAACTGCGACTCCCGACTTCCGACTCCGAGTCTGACTCTGACTGTGACTCTGATTCTGATACGTAATCCTACACTGCCTCCAGTCGTAATGTGTACGAATAAAATCAACAACGAGAATGAGAAGAAGAAGAAGAAGCAGCAGTCGAATGTTAGCGGCTGCTTCTTCTTCTTCATCAACATTTTCATCATCTATATATTGTCTGGCATTATTCCTGGCAGTCAAGGCGAACAGCACCCGGCAACGGCTGATGAAGGTAAGTTTTTACTTTTACTCTTTTACCCAATATACAATTTGATAGGGTTACAAAACACACAAACACACACACACACCGTGAGAGAGAGAGACAGATACAGACATAGAGGGCGGAGGATACAGTGAGTATAAATAAAACATGCGAAGCAATTGACGAAATTGCGTCAAAACCTCAATTGGAAAATAAACAGCGTAACAACCGCAAAGAACACAAGTCGAAAATGGAAATGAAACTCGAACAGAAACTGAAAATTTTTTCGGTTTGAAATTGTGTTGTAGGGTTGCCAACACACACAGCCAACACACACACACGAACACACACACGCATACACACACACAAAACAAAGTACAAATAAAAATAAACGTAACAGAGAAAACAAAAAAAAAAGAAACAAAAGAATGAAATGTAATTTAGACATTAACACTTTACCATGGGGTTGATACTGTTTCTCGTACTGCTACTGCTCTGAAATGTGCATTAAATTAAAATCGGAAATCAAAAGAAATGAGAAAATATCGAAAAAATGGGAATAACATTTTGACAGGTTTTATATAGTTTAGTTACAGAAATACAATGCATAAAGTTCCGACTAAATAAGAGTAAGAGTTTAATAGACCGTAAAGCATCCTGCATGACAAACTTTTATATATATATATTTGTAGAAATTGTGTATACAGCAATATAAAATAGGTGCAGGTATTTCTATAGACACCCTGAAGGCACCCGCAGACTTTCTATCAGTTGTTTATACCTCATAATACAAAAAAAAGCTACAGGTATTTCTATTGTTATATTCCAGGCAATTGTTTGGCAGACTTCTTCTCCTAACAATCTTTATTCAATCTTTGTTTACAAATTTTTTTAAGGGCGGGTTTACAGAACTTGATTGTAAGCCAAAAATAATAATAATAATTTGAGCATCTTTAAATTTTTGGTTTTCAATTGTAGTCGTGTCTCTTTTACATGTTTATCAGCACATAATCAACAGGAAAGCAACTGAAAATCCAAAAAGTGAAAACAGGATTTCTATTGAAAAATATAGACGACATTTATAAAGGGATAAATGAAAATACAAACTATTTAACTTCAAAGGGTCAACAATAGTTCTCTCTCTCTCTCACTCTCTCTCTCTCTGTCTGTTTCTTTCTCTTTCTGTGGCCTTGCCGTCTTTGTCATTTAAAACCTACAATGATTTTATAGCTTTAATTTCAATGTGTTTTTAACCAAAATCAAATGAAATACGAGAAAATGTCATTGAAATTTTTGTTTGTTTGTTTGTTTGTTGTTGTTGTTATTATTGTTGTTATTGTTGGTTCATTATCGCTTTACTATGATTATGTTTTACTTGTGTGTTGACTTTTTTTGGGTAGAAAGGGAGACGGGATGTTGAGTAGGCGTAACCTTTCAGGTCAAACATCTGGCATCGAAATTCACTCGCCGTTAATTACAAGGGGAAACTCAGGGAAAATGTGAAAATGGAAATGTTAGAAAATGCACTTTTCTATGTTTGCGTATCGCCTGGTAAAGCGATTTGTTACGCATAAGGGGAAGCGGCATCGAATGTGACTGTGTATCTGAATCCAAATCCAAAGCCAAATACAAATCCAAATCCAAATGTGATGCGATTGCAATTGCGGATCTAAATGCAAGAGGAATTGTGCCATTTGTAATTGGATTTTGTGCAGCGTGTGACAAAATGTGACACTCATTCTCTAAATCGAGTACCAGACACTCTTTTTCCTTCTCTTCCCCATACTATACTATATCTTTACCCTCGTTGCGTTGTTATCGATGCCCAAAAAAAAAAACTTTAGCTCATCGTCATCGTCATCATTATTATTGTCATTTTCATTATATGTTTTCATTATCATCATTGAGCGTCAGCGTCATCAGTGTCAGCTTCAAATGTGATTTAAATTTGATTATTCTCAATTATTTTGTAACATGCATTTCATTTCAATTTTCGTTTTCATTTTCGATTTTCAACTTTCGACTTTCAATTTCTCATCTCAATTTCAGTTACAGTTCTCATCCTCCTCATTCTCTCTCTATCTCTCTCTCATCCATCCCTCACCAATTTTTTTTCCTGTTTTATTTTTTATTGGTTCACTTGAGTGGATTTTGTGTGTGTGTGTGTGTTGTGTGACGGCTGTGTTGCATTTATTTGATTGAAATTGATTTCGTCTCGCTTGGGGATTTTAAGTCCCAGTCCCAGTCCCGGTCTTGGTCTCGGTCGCGCTCTGGATCACTCCCTGTCCCTGTCCCTGTCAATGTCCCAGACTTAAGAACATCATAATAACCATAACCATAAGCATATTGTTGTATTATTTTCAAGTGTTCAAAAAGTTGACTTACAGCTTAAGTGTACAAGAGTGAGAGAGACAGGAAGACACTTCCAATAAAGATTAAGTTTCCACTTATAAGACAAGGCTTTTGTTTTTCTTCTACTTCTTAATTTATCCGCCTTTTGCTTCATAATTGAATTTATCTTAATTATAAGTGCATCTTCAAGCTGTCTATGTCTATGGAATATGTTTACAAAGCGCTCGAACTTTCCCTTCCTCTTTCTCACCAAAATACATGTAATCCTAAGTATCCCTGCTCAGTTCTGTTGCTGTACAAAACAAAATATTCTCAACTCTCAATTTTCAACTACATTAAATGCAAAATACAGGAACTAAAAAAAATAAGACTAAAAAAAAAAAAACAAATGTTGGTTGTCCCTTTTTTTTCTTCCTTTTTAGCATATAACTTCAACTACTGTTGCCTAGAGGTCATCTAATCAAATATTCAACCTTTTTTTTTCTCTCTCGCTCTCTGTCTCTCTCTCTCGCTCACACTCGCAGTGTTTAGTTGAACTGATTTCATGACTCCGATAAGCAAATATCTGCCATTCCGTCGACAAATTACTTGTTAACAAGTGCATTTTAATGCGAGCCAAACACAGAAAGAAAACAGTAGGCAAAAAAAAAACTACAAATAGAAATAGAAAATTCGTGAAACAGAGAAACAGAGAGAGAGAGAGTGCAAAAAAAAAAGAGAAAACAGGCAACTGTTTACTGGCGCCTCGATTTTCCTTTTTGGCCAATTTGTGGCATGTGTTTTAGTAAGTCCAAACACATACACACATATCTATGTGTGTACGTGTACGTGTGTGTGTGTGTGTGTGAGTAGCCGCAATTGGAATGAATGTTGGCCAATAAAAATAAAAATGAGCCTACAACAGTTGTGGCGCACCTCGTCGCCCTTTCTCTTTCACTCTCTCACTCTTTCACTCTTTATTTCTGCTCTTTGTGTTTTTGGCCAATTCGAATAGAAAATTGACATGGTTTTTGTGGCCTTTTTTTTTTGCGCAGAGGAAATATTGCCAGGCCATGGAGAAAGGGGAGGGCATGGAGTATGAGGAACATGTGGTCTAAGCGTAATGTAATTTGAACATGCAACAAACTATTTGGCGGGATTTGAAATTTTCGCAAAATGCAGCAATAGCTGACAGCTCGCTCGTAAAGGGGGGCAGAGGCGTGCCCAGAAATGTAAAAAAAATACGAAAGCAAAAGTGTCAGAAATCGGAAGTGTTTCTTTTTTTTGTGTTGCCTTTTTTTTATTATTTTTATTTGTGTATGAATTGAACTAATTAGATGAACAGCATTGTGATTGTGCTAACGATACTAACGATAGTGAAAGCAATTTTACAGTGGTAACATAAGCTCAAAATGTACTCAAAATATTCTAAATAATTAACATGGCTAATATATAACTTTAAAATCGATATCGATAATGATAACTTATCGATAATTGTTACTAGTAGTTTACTAAATCAAATTTAATTTAATTACAATGCCATATTTTTGCATAAAATGTTACATATCGATAAATTATCGATAATATCGATATGTACATTTTATCGATAGCTCTTGTTATTTTACTAAATTAAGAAATTTAATTGAATTTTAATTTATTTTAATTTTTAATACAATAACTAATTATCGATAATTTATCGATAACATCGATATGAACATTTTATCGATAGTACTTGATAATTTACAATAAATTTAATTTAATTTTAATTAAATATTCATTTTTTTAATTTAATAATTAATTATCGATCATTTATTGATAATATCGATATGCTGCATTTATTTATATTTTATTTGCTTATTTTCCAAATTAACAACATCAATTAATTTTCATATTTACCATAAATAGAATAAAGACACTTAAAGCAGCAACTTGACCCCTGGACAAGCATTTGGAGGTGCTTTTCATTAGTTACCTAGCAACACCCTACGGTCTGAAAACACCCTAATGTACGTTGCCAACGACTGTATTTTTTTTTATTTTTATTTTTCTTTTTTATGTATTTTTTTTTTTCTGTTTGAATTTGTAAGCAGAACGAACGTGAATTGCAATTGAATTGCGTGAATTTCCAATGTAATATTTTCACAGATTAAATTGTTAATTTCCATTTAATTATTTGCGTCGACTTCAATTTCAAATGCGACAAAAATGAAACCAGATTCCAAAAAAAAAAGGTAGAAAAATGTATAAACATTTTTATGGAAGGGCAAAAAGCGCACATAAAAATAAAAAAATAAAAATAAAAAACAAGTAAATAAATATTGCCAGCAGTTAAAGTGTTTTGAATAAATAACACACAGAAAAAAAGGACAACAAAAAGCAAAGTGAGAAATGCAGAGAGAGAGAGAGAGAAAGGGAGAGAGAGAGATAAAGTGTGGGTGAGAGTAACGTGTGCAGAGCGCAGATGTTTTGACACAGAAATAATCCATTAATTCAATAAATTTGTAGCGCGTATTTTGGCATTTTTTTTATACTCTTTTCCACTTTACGCTTTGGGTTTTGGTCAAAAAAAAAAAAAAAGAAAAAAAAGAACGAGGACTTCTTTCTGGCAGTGTAAATATTTGTACAACAATTTGTTGAAAGCATCCTGTAGTCTGCAGATGGAATCGAAAACTCTTGACGCGCCGCTAAGCGCGAAGGCAAATACAGAGAACAACGCAAAACCCCGAAAAAAAATCAAAAAAAAAAAAACGAAAAGCAAAGTGTTGGCCTCGCATGTTGATGCTCATTTTAATCCTTGATTTTTGCTACCAATCTATATATATATATATATTTGTATTTCTATGTATTTGTATATCTACATATGTTATATTGGTAAAGAAACAAGCATAAAACACACATAGAGGAAATCCCGGACCCTTTTTCTTGTATTTTTTTTCTGGTGGCACACAGAAGCTAAGCAAATATCGTGAAAAGTACTTGAAAAATTACTCAAACATCCTGCGAGAATGGATATGGATTGTGATGCCGCGCGTTACGGCATGAATGAAAATGCAGAAAAGCCAGAAATATATACATATATATTTTAAAACAAATACACACCCGCACACACACACAGCAGGGGGGGAGAGCTGGGCAGGGCAATGGCCTGGGAACGAGACCAGAATGGGAACGGGAACGGGAATGAGACGTGCTCAGCTCAAAAATCAATGGGCTCAATTTTAAAACCGCTCGAATTTCATGTTTCATGTTTGGCAACCACCTATCAATGTTTCCACTCTTTACCTCTCACTCTCTCTCTCTCTCTCACTCTTTCACATGCTCTGTCTCACAGTCTACATTTGTGTTGCTCATGTGTTTGTTTGTGTGTGTGTGTGTGTGGCATGCCTCGGCATACGCTCTGTTGATGCGGTCAAGGCAGACTCCTGGCTTTGACGGCAACGGCTTTTGCTACCTCTATATATGTACTATATATATCCTCTGGCTACCCTCGGTTTGGCCAAACTGCTAGCTCTGGCTGTGGTTCTCCTCCTTTACACACACACACACACACACACTCAAATTCAGCATTAAGCATTGCGCATTGGCGTTGTCGTTGTCGATGTCGGATGCCTTTTCGATTTGCAAATTGTAAATTGGCACTCGATGATTTTCGATTTTCAAAACTGAATGATGGCCGCTTTAGCTCGTCTGTTTGTGCGGCATTTTTGTTTGTGGCGAGGGTAGCTTGAGTAGTTCTACGAAATGTGCTACAGACTAGCAATAAAATTGACAAACAGCAAAAACTCAATTCCTAATAAAAAAAATTATGAATAAATTTTTAAAAAATAAATAAATTAAATTTATAAATTATTCTTAACAAATTTAAAAATTTTGAAAAATTAAAAAAAAAATGTATCTCAATTTAAAAAATATTTATAAAAAAGAAATTAAAATTTTTAAAATAAATACATAATTTGCTAAAATAGAAAAATTATTTAAAAAATCAATTTCAAAATGATTTTTAAATAATTTAAAAATATTATAAAATTTATAAAAGAAATTCTCTACAAGTTTTTTTGTTTGCAATATTTTAGCAGCTGCTTAAAGTCAAAAGTAAAATTGAAAACTGCATAAATTGTCTAAGAACTTTAAGTTTACTGTTTTCGGATAAAGCCTTGAAAGAATTCTTAAAACTGCTTAGTCAAGCTTCGGCGATTTACAGTAATTTCCTTAGACGCCCAAATATACATCTACATACACAGTCACTCACACACACATACTCACACATATACAAAATCGCATATTTGGCAAGCTGTTTTGGACTTGAGAGAAGTTGAAGCACTCACTTTTCCCTTATGTTCACATCTCTCGTATATATATATATATATATATGTATATGTGCAGAGATTTTCAACAAATTTGGCATTCGTTTTTAATGTACTTGACCCCGCTGGCGATATGGTAACTGAGAACTACTAAAAGCTGAGTATTGAGAACAGCGAGAGCTGGTAGAGAACTGTTTGAGAACTGCGAACAGCGAACAGCGAACTGCCTGCCGCAATAAACTGGAAAAGTGCAGCTTGCGGTCTTTTGGCTTCTGGCGGCGATTCGTTTGCTCTCACTGTTAGTCTCTGTGTATGTGTTTGTGTGTGGCCATGATTGGGTCTAAGAATGTATTTGAGAGTGTGTGTGTGTGTTTGTGTGTCACTGGCATGCTCCATTTATGCGCTGATATACGGAATTATGCTGAAATCACGTTCCCAAACACATACACACACACACACACATGCACATAATATGTACATAGACACAAACCGCGCAGTGTTAGAGGATAAGAGCTGAGGCTCTTATCCTTGCCAAGAGACGCCGTTTGGGTAAATCTCAGCAGGAGCCGCATATATACAGCCAAGAAAAGTGCTTCCTGCATAAGCGATTTTCACTGCTTAGACTTAGAATGTGTCTATATGTGTGTGTATATATGTATGAGTGTATGTGTGTATGTGCGTGGTGCTTCCTTTGATGTTGTTCCTAACCGTTGTTCTACTCACTGCCTCGCACTATTTATTTTCACTTGAAATGCTTTTACTACTATTCTCTCATCGTCTTTGTCTTCACTACTGCTTCTGCTTCTACCTCTGTCTCTGCTTCTGCCTCTGCTTTTGCTGCTTTTTCTTCTTCTTCGTCTATGCATGTTCTGCTTATGCGAATGAAAAACAAATTGTCTGTTTTTTTGCTTGCTTAAAGAAATCGATATTTAATATAAAAAATAAAAAAAAATAAAAAAAATAGGTAGAAATAATATAGTATGTGTGTATTTCATGTATGTGCCTTTGGGGCACAACATTGCATGTTCAAAAGTTTTAAAAATAATTCTATTAAATTTGGAAATAATTGAACTTTAGGCTCTGCGGCCTATGCCCTTTGCTCTGTCCCCTACGGTAATTAGCTTGTATAATTAGTATATATATCAATATGTAAATCAAATTTAAATACAGTTTATACGTTATTTCTGATTTTATATCTGTCTAATCAAACGAAGAGAAATTTCATTTTGCAGCCCGCAAGCATACAAATTATTCATTTGATTTTCATTTTCAAATTATTTGTGTAACTAAAATAACTTAGACAGACATGAATGCACACACCTGTAGTATAGTATATATCTACTTACATATTATATAATTCATAATTAATTCGTTCAACTATTTTTAGCCTAGTAATTATTTAGTTATTTTACATAAATATTTAATAATTAATTCATTTCAATTTGTTTTTGCTTCTGCCTTGCGTTTGTTTTGCCTCTCAATTATACACTGACTATGCCCAACGATCAGATCAGCACTGTATGCTGGAGTGCTGTAGTGTGAATGAGATGCAGCATGCTTGCTCTTAATTAGCAAATGTCTGACATTGCCAGTCTGACTTTTTGCTAGCGCTCTCTTTAAAGTGTTATACTCTGCAATGTCAAGGTTCAGTCAATGCAAGTGTGAGTGAGATGTAGGATGTAAGATGAGCGCTGGCAGCAGTAAAAAGTAAGCTGCGCTCTGCTTGTGTTACATGCTCTTAATGCTTAATGAGTTAATTTTGCATCTCTTGCGTACGCTCTCTCTCTCTCTGCATTTAATGGTGTCTAACTCTGTTTACTCTTGCGTAATCTAAGGGTTAAACTATAAATCAATTTATGTTGCTCATCGAACATTTTTTTTTTTTATGCGAAAACAATTGACAGCAGCAGTTATTTGCAGTCAACTGGAATTGGTGGAAATGGGCAACTTTATGACTTTTGGTGGCACAAAATTTAACGATGACACGTCGCCAATACATACATAAGTAACGGGTATAGCATTTGCGGGAGCATTTGTCTTGTGTTTTGTTTTGGTATTTGGTAAGGTGTCAATCTTGCTATCTGTAAGTAGTAAAACGATAAGCAGAGTATTTGTCTTCAGGCTCATCTGGTATCTGGCATTAGGTATCTGTATCTGGTTGTAAATGTGCCTGTGATTTGGTTAAAATGCCATTATTGATGACAATCAATCGACTATTTTATGGTTCTTGCATTTCTTTCATTTTGTTTTTTTCTAGTTACACGAAATCAACTTTGATTTGTCTCTGCTTTGTCAGTTAGAGTCAATCACTTAGTCAGTCAGTGTTGGCCAAGCTATAGCTAAAAAAAAAAAAAACAGCAAAAGGGCAACAAGCTAAAAAAAAAGCCAAGTTTTTTGACAATGCTATCATCACTATGCAGCATATTCACCTTGTCTTTTGGGTTTTGGGTCATGACAAATGAAGCAGCAGTTTGTTTGGCAGTTATTTTGGCAGCTGCTTGTCGAAATGGGCGTGTCCAAAACACTAACACACACACAGAGACATAGAGAGAGAGAGACAAATTACGACGCTAAGGATTGACAATGACATGGCCAAAATCAAATTGTTGTCATTGTCTTAGCTATTGGCTTGCAAAATTAACTCTCTGTGGAAATGGCAATGGCAAAAGGATGTGCACTCTATGCTTCTAATGGAGATTTATCAGTCGCATTATCTATACATCAATCTTGTCAAAACATAAACACACACACACACACACACACATACTGATAGCTGTTAGTGATGTGCTTGATATTTACAAATTAGAAAATTTTGACACGATTGATGGGCCGCCCTGCAATTAAGTTGATATAAAATATATAAAAAAAAAAAATATATAAGCAAACAATTTAAATGTGACGTAAAGGCAATAAAACACATAATATATACTAAAGATATATATGCATATGCATTTATATTTATATATTTTTTTTATATTTTAAAAATTTAAATTTCCAGCTTGTGTGTGTTATATTTTATTTTTTATTTTTTTCATGCATATATTTTAAAAGTCAGTGTCGGAAAATTTACGAGTTCATCAAGTGTTGAATATTCATGAGAATGCCTAATGCATAAATATTAAAACAACAACACAAAAAAAATATACAGCAGCAAAATCAACTTCAAATAAAACAAAAAAAAATTTGTCAAAAAACTGAAAAAAAAAAACTGTTAAACTGACTCGTGTCTCCAAGGTCCATTTTGTTAATTAAGTTAACAGCGATTAAAGTTGGGCCATCGCTTGACTTATTTACTCTTCCATCACTTCCCCTGCCCCATTTTGAACATATTTGCATATTTGTTTTTTTTATCTATATTTCTTTTTCATATTTTATGCTCTTGTTCTTGCCATTCATATTCATTTTCCATCGTTTAGTTTATGTTTATAAGCCTCATAATCTACTTTTATAGTTTGTTTACTCAATTTTCTGTCGCTTTTTTTTTCTTTTTGACATTTTTAGCTTCAAATTAAACGCAAACAAAAGCAAAAGCAAAAGATGCACACGCCATATTTCATGTAGTTTCCCCCAAAAAAAAAAAACAAGAATACAAGGGGGTTGGGGGAATTAACAATTCTTCTCTATGTCTCCCGCACTTTGCCTTTTCGATTCCCTATTTCTGTTTCTGTTTCTATTCCCAAGTGCAGCGTTAAAAAAAAAAGAAGAAAATCGTGGCAACAGACCTCAAAAAAACAGTCAAAACATGGGGCGGAAGTGGCCAAAAAAAAAACGAACAAACAGAGGAAAAGAGAGAGGAAAAAAAATTGAAATCAAAAACGAGAAAACGAAACAAAAGCAAAACGAAATGCAACAAAAACCAAATAATAATAGAAACAAGCGAATACGAAAAATGGGAAAAATTGCCGTGAGGCAACGGCAACAACAACAATCGGGCGACGGCGGCGGCGGTGGCGGCCAGCAAGGCAGCAACAGTAAAAAGTGAAATGAAAAACTCAACAACAACAGTAACAGCAGAACATGTTGTAGCTGCAGAACAAAAGAGACAAAGAGAGAAAGAGTGAGAGCGAGAGTGTGTTAGAGAGAGAGATAGAGATATGCACATGAATTTAGTTTCAATTCCACATAAATCGCCAAAGCTTAAAAATGCCATGGAAGATCCTAAAAATACGCAACGATTTTTGTTTTTTTTTTTTTCATTTTTATTTTTTTTCAATGAGCAACAGAAAATTTGTGGAAAATTTAGAAAATTGAGCAGTTGATTTCTCTATGCTCTGTTGTAGCATTTTTCAATGATGCTTCAAATCAATGATTGATACTTGACATTAGAGAGAGAGAAAGAGAGAGATTTATGAAATAAATAAATTGATTGAAGGATTGATTGAATAAATGCAAAACTAATTGTTTGAAGTATTATATGTGCTTGAAATTTATTTAGTTGTACTTTTTTTATTTTAATTGAAATATTTTACAAGAGTTTTATACATTGATTGATATTGATTGATTGATTGAATTATATTAAAATTTATTAAATATGATAATTATTTTTGTATATATATTATAAGAGTGCATATGCAAGTAGCAGTTAATATGATTGATGCATGATTGATTACATCAAACACATGATTGAAGCATATACATATAATAATTATTTAGCTATTTAGCAGTAAATATATTTCAAGCACAACTGTTGCCAGAATTCATAATAAATTTCGTATAATTTTGATTGACAGCCTGATTGTGATTGATAAACGCATTTTGAAATTTGAAATCTTTCCTTTGCAGTCTTACCTTTGGGTATTTTTATTCCCTAAGGAACTGCAAGAAAGTAGCAGCAGATGAAAAAACAGCTGATCTCATGTCTATTTTATCTAGATTTTTTTTTTTTTGTAAAGTAGCATCTATTTTTATTAATTCTATTTTATATACTCCAAGAAGTATTTCAGTCTTTTGTTATGTTACGCCAGTGATTGCATTTTGTTATTCTTTTTTTTTTCTTTTTCATTCATTTCTCCATCCATTGCTTGGCGAGGGCGTTAGCTATATCTTCTTGTGCTAGTCTTGCTGGGCTGTGATTAATTTTTGCCATTCCAATTTTATGCCGAAAGAACTGGCGCATCGGGAGTCGCCCTACGGTTCATTTTTATTACGAGTACCGCGTTGACAACTGACGGCGGGCCACGGTCGCTCGGTCTGACACACACACACACACTCAGTTGTAGTACGTAACGCCCCATTCATAGAGCTCCTAAGTGGCCCAATGCACTGTTGTTGTTATTGTTCTTGTTGTTGTTGTCCCTTTCGCTCACTTTGTGTCTGTCGCTGTTATTAATGATCTACAAATTCCCCAGACATTTTCATTTCATTTGAAGTTGACACACAAAACGCATGACAACGTAACAAAGCACGTGGAGAACAGCAAACGGAATGCGGAGAGCTCGTAGAGCTGCAGAGCTATGAAAAGTGAGCTCTACAGTTTGGAGTGTGCACTGTGCCGATAGTATAGAATAAGCAGCAGGGGTAGAGACAGGGAAATACTATATTCTAAAACTGAAAAAACTGTCCAAACACAGTTCCACTATAGAAACTATGCTATGCGATATACACTGCTGCTGCTGTTGCTGTTGTTGTTGCTGCTGCTGTTGTTTCGTTGCGATAGTGAAATGATTTTGAGTAATTTATTTTATAGTTGCGCTGAAGTATTTATTATTTTGGAAAAAGCCCCGAACAATGCCATGATTAATTTGAAAAAAACGTCAACCGTCTCCTACCTCACCATTCCACAGTTACCACATCCTCCCCTAGCTGTATCTTTCACTCTCTCACTCTCTCTCTCTCTGGTTGAGCAAGTGGCGCACACTAATCCCTTGAAAATTCCTTGCGGCCACGTCCCAAAATCAACGTTTCATTTTTTTTTTTCGCTTTATTTCTTTGCTGCTCGCAACATATTTGGTTTTTATGGTAAAGTCTTCGTGTTATTTATTCGAATCGGTTTCGCTTTTTCCTCCAAAAAATAAATTCGAAAAAAAATATAACGAAAAAAAAATATAACGAAAAAAACATATTGCGGCAAAGTGGCCTTTGAAGGCGTTACAATGCGTCCCCGTTCCCCCCCTGGTACTCCTCCCTATATACTTTTATTTGCAGGCACAATACGCGCCCCTCTCGTCAGCGGTTAGAAGCTTTGGCTATAATTCAGAATCAATCGTTATGGTTTTGGCAGCTTGCAAATTTTTCTTTATTATATCATATTAATTTTATAAGTGTTGTTTTTGCTGCCCGCGTGCACGGTCGCGTTGCTGGCTCTTTGGCTCGTTGGCTCGTTGGCACGCTGGCCACGCCTCTCCGCCCAGTTCTGGCAGCTGCTTTATAGCATTTAAAAGATATTTTTCATATCAATGAAGCTTTATTTCGGGGGCAGGGCTCAGTCAGCCAGCCAGCCATATGATGAAGAAGCAACAGCAGCAGCAGCAGCGGCAGCGGCAGCAGAGTTAAAAAGAAAGAAAAAAAAAAAACAACAACGATGAGAAAAATGAAAACAAAAAAAAAGTTTGCTAAATTTGCTAAAGTCATGCAAACATTTTTTACATATATCGATTTTTTTTTTCTTCTTCTTCTTCTTGTTATTGTTGTTTTCTTGCGTGTCTGACAGACAGAGCAACAGAGTGGGAGACGAGCGAGAGTGAGAGAGAGAGAGAGAGAGAGAGAGAGGGATAGGTAGGTCATATAGAAAGAGGCCTATACATATTCAGGACTTGTTTCAGCACATTTGTTATGACAGGGCTCAAATTGGGTGCTATCAAAATTATATATTATTTTGCATAATATCTTCTTTCTGGGCCTTCACAAACGTGTCTATGAAGCAGAAGAAGAAGAAGAACGAACGAACGAAGCTAATTCGATGCGGCATGAATATCGTATCACGTTACCCCCAAAAAAAAAAAAACAAAAAAGTAAACGATTAGTGCCAGAAGTGGCAAATGGAGAAGGACTACCAAATGTAGCAAGTGTAGCAAGTGTGTGAAAGAGATGCATATAGAAGTGTATATAGAAGAGATCCTTTAGACAGCTTTTTGTTTTTTTTTTTGTTACCTGAGCAAAACAACACGCAGCACTTACAACATTTTATTGCAACTATTTGTCAAAAGGTGTCAAAGCGCAACTTCCACTTTACAACGCGAGCAATTGCTTTTCCTTCATTTTTTTTTTCTTTCCTTTTGCTTTGCTTTTTAACATTTTCCTTTTTAGCGCGTTGCCAACAATGACAGTTCAACGGACACACAGACAGACGGATGGATGGAGAGACATAGACATAGACAGTGAGAGACACAGAGAGACATAGAAAGAAGTAGTAGACAGACAGAGAGTGAGAGACATAGACTTGCACTTGTAAGTACATTAGGGTGATCCAATATATCAAAATGAATGAAAGGAAGCTGTTTAAGTGAATGATGTAAAGTATTTAAATCGAAAGAGTAGACATAGCAAAGTTGCTACATCATCTTGGAATGAAATATACAACGCTGGAACTATGATTTTTAGCTATAGCCAAATGGTGTTCCTCTTTTTGGAGTTGAAAATAAATTAAATTTAAAATAATGTTATTTAAATTTAATTGGTTGTCCTTCAAAGTATTCTGCCGGAATACCCCTAAGCCAGACTTAATATTAATATATGTATATATATAAATGTCGATAAAACGTTCTGGTTTTCCAATTCCAAAGAATGTTCCCATTGCTATTTTCTTACAATTTTCAACTTAAGAAAATTCTCACATTATTCACTTCTTTATGATAACTTTAATTCCCACACAGTGAAAATAAAAAATTATATATGTCGAGTCACCCCAGTAGTAAGCACCTTGCACTTAGTATTTAAGATCATAATGTCCTGTCGTCTACTGACAGTAACAATAGCCGTAAATATGCGACTTACTTAAGAAAACTGTTTGTTCCCGTTTCTTATAATAGAGAATTACAGCTGAGAATTACTTGAATTACTTTTGGGTGACTGTAAGAAACTGAAACTGTAAGAAAAACTGTGTGTGTGTATGTGTGTGTGTGCGACCCCCATTGAACTTACCGAGCGCAAAACGCTGTTTGAGCTTAAGGTGGGGTTAAACCTGCCATTTATGACCTCGTCATAAACACGTGTAAATCCTATTCATTATGAAAAAGTCACGATTTCTAGTGTCAATATCAATAAAAAAAAAAAAAAACAAAAAGTGCCAGGGGCGCAAAATGAAAAAAAAAACATCTACGGGGAAGAAAAAGGCAAGTAAAAAAAAAACTATTCTAATGTAGCAAGCAATAAAATAGAAAATCGAACTAATTGAAGACACAAACTATATAGAAGAAGTTGTAGAAGAAGAAGCAGCAGTATATGCTTCTATAGATTTTCGCCGGCACGGCTTTACTTATCTATCTCTAGCTATCTCTTTCTCTCTCTCTCTCTCTCTCACTCTCTCTCTCTCTCTCTCTCTGTCTGTCAATGTATGCGTGCCTTAGTCGTCGACGATCTAATCACTTTGAGTGATGTCTCTTTAGCTATCGCAAGTCGAGTTCATATCCGTGCACATATCCGTAGTCTAAATCGTAAAGGTTCTGCTGCTTCTTCTTCCACTTCTTCTTCCTACACTTCTGCTGCTGCTTCTTCTTCTTCTTATCTATTTGCCTCTGCGTGTTCTGTTTGCATTTTACAAATGTCAACAAAAAAAAAAACGAAAATATAAAACTAAATGCACTTTGAGGTCTCTATTAGGCAACAGCCTGTGTGTGTGTGTTTGTGTGTGTGTGAGTGATAAGCGTGGCGAGCCTCACGCTGCACTGCATTTGATGGACGTGGCATAGCGTATGCGATAAGTGCAGCATACTGGAACCACTTGGAGTTGGGGTTTACATTGGGGTTGGAGTTGGGCCCTTGGACTAAGGCCTACAGGGCGACCACAGGTTAAATAGGTGCGGGTAGAGTCAGTCAGGTAATCCATCATAAAATAAGTTACGTTACGTTACGTTACTTTACTTTTTTTTTTTTGTTTTTCTAATTTTTACCCTATGCACCGAAACGCACATAATATAAGATTTTTAAACATTGATAACATTGCCAAGAGCTTGTTGCTATAAATAAAATTTTAGTATTATTATTATAATAATAATAATAATAATATTGTAATACCCGTTATACATACAGAAATATGCATCATGCAGTCTAGAAAATGAATTGAATTATGTGACACTGACATGCCAGAAGCGTTAACTAACTGTACAGTGAATGCTCGATAAGTGTGACGAGAAAGAGAGAGAGAGTGATATGAACTTTATGCTTATAACTTAATTAGTAAAATTGCTCGACTATAACTTACCCGGTAGCATATTCAAATTTATTGAAAAATAAAATACAATAAAATAAAATTTCAATAAAATTTATAAATATTACAAAAATTTATTTTTTAACTATATTTTCATGCCACTTGCTAAGCATTTATAGTGACAATTCTTGCATTAATACAACTTTAATTTTATATTTAAGCCATAAACTGTGCACACATAATTTTATATTCATTTGATTTGGCAATTGAAAACATATTTTATATTCTAGTAAAAATTTCCTTTAACTTTTTGCATACATATATACAATTTTCATTGCGCATTTTGCGGTAATCCAATCTAATGAAAATCCAATAAAATTGCCCCCTAAACAACACACACACACACACACACAGAGAGAGAGAGAGAGGCGTAGCATATAAGCATACATATATATATTTACCATATTTTATAACTTCCATATTTATTATTATGGTAAGGAACTTTTGGCTAAAAAAGGAAATCCAGCTAACAAAATTCAAACCGAACTCAACATGGCTAATTTTAGGAGTTAATTTAGTTGCCGCAGGCAAAAACGGTAGGAAACATGAAAATGGGAGTGAATGGTGGTAAAAATGGCATTTGGCCATAAGCAATCAGAATCTAAATCGGAATCGGAATCGGAATCAAAATCGGAATTATATTATGAGTCTCTCGGGTTGAGATTCAACGGGGGAACGTTTGGAGATTGACTATTCCAACAAGTTGAATGGGCTGCCAGGGCAATTTGTACTTCCGCCAAAATGCTTTGATGTTTGCTTGAGACTTTTGTCGTTCATCGTCGTTCTCGTAGTGCTTGAGCCCACAAAAGCAGTGCAAGACGTACAGACGTATAGATAAAGAAGGAGAAAAGAAGACCCTAAAACGTCGACAAATGCGCCTGCAGGAAATATTAAAGCTCAAATTGACGACGATGACAAGAACGACAACGAGGCAACTTCTTTCGTTCTCTCTCTACTTCTCCCTTTCTTTCTTTCTATATCTTTGACTTGGCCTACAGTCAAATAAAATAAAGAAATGATAGAATTGGGCGGGGTAAAAGAGGCGTCAATGTAGGCGGGTCATAAATGGGCAGCAAACTCGTATTGCAAATTGTCATTGGTCACGTGCAGAGACAAGTGAAGAAACTTAGCCAATGCGCAAGCATGCACAACTATTGAATACCCTGTAAATGCAAAATGAAAGCGACTGTACTGCTCGACTCACAGATACCCGGTATACAATTGGGGAAATAGATGTTTAAAATTTCACTCCTGTCTTTTCGGATAATGAAAACCTAGCATACCCTAACGTTGCACATTTTCAATGGGTGCCGGGTATAAATATAGAAATAAAACGCAAAGAAATCAAAGAAACATTTACGCTACACACACTCACTGCTGCTGACGTTGTCAACTGACTGGCGCCTACTCAATGGACAGACATGCTCAAATCACGGGACAACAGCGCAAGGCAGGGTAGGGTAGGGTTGGGTAGGGCGGTGCGGATGAGTGAGATGAAGGATGAAGGCGTTTGCTTGAGTCATTGCCAATTTGTCGCCAGCAATTGTCGTTTCTTATTGTTGCTGTTGCTGCTATTGCTGCTGTTGTTGGCTTAAAGACAATCAAAGTTTTGGCTTTACTTGGAATTACAGATGGAATTACAGCAAATAAGGAAACACTTTAAAATGACAAATTGATTAGATGTTGCTTATCAATGTCTCCAAATGTTCAGAGCCACGAATTATTGCGAATTGTTTCTGCGAAACTGTTTTTATACAATTTCATGAAATTCATTGGAAAAAGTTTCAATAAGCTAAAAAGAAAAGAAAAAATAAAGAAAGTGAATATATATATATCTTATATATAGTTTAGTATTAAGCAAAATAATTTATATACTTAAAATTAATTTAATTTCTATGATCGATAAACAAGCTTAAGCTTTAGTTTATAATAATTTCTATTTTATTTCGAATCCGATAAAATTAAGACTGCAACGCATTGAAATTAAATTTGAAAAATTTAGGTCGAAAATTTATGAATTTCTTTCGAGTTTTAACTTGTCGCATTGGATAAAATATAATTTATTATTCCATAAAATATAAAAATAAAATAAATAAACAAAAAATACAAGAAAAATAATAATAATAAAAAAACAATATTATTCATATATTACTAGGAGTTTATGCAGATAGTATATAGAAAATTTATAGCTAATGTTTTTTTTTTCATTTTATAACTAAAGTTTATTTAACAATTTTTTTTTTACACCCGAAACTCTTCTTTTCTTTCATTTCCTGCTCGTGTTGTGTGTCTCTTGGGAAACATGAAACATGGAAAGAACATAAACATTTGATGTTTGATTTATTTGCTGATCTATTTGGATCCGTTTGTTTGTTTTGAGTAGAGGCGCCAACTTGTTGTTATTATTATTGTTGTTCAAGTTGTTCTTCTTCTCGTTGTTGTTGTTGATTTTCTTATTTATGTATGCGACGAAAAGCTTTCTGTATGTGTGTGTGTGTGTGTGTGAGTGTGTCTCTCGAGGGCTTTTGTATTTCCCATTTTCCCCCAATTTTTCTACATTTCCATTACCATATCTACAATTTGTACCCCACAGGGGTCGGCCGTCGTAAGGCAAACAAATGATCTAAATAATTACCTTATGTTGTACAACAAGTTGCTTAAAGGGGCAAAAAAAAACCTCATTGCCACATGCAGCCACAGTCCGATTGTCAAAATATTTTCATTTCAATTTCGTGCTGCAGGCAAAATAAATAAATAAATAACAAAAAAAAAAACAGCAACAAGAAGAGAAAAGAAAAGAAAACTTAAGCGAGTTTTCTAGTTCCTCCATGCAAGGCAGCAGCAGAATGACGGATTGACTGGATAATTACCATGCACTTAGCTCTGATTGTTATGCCACGCGGTGTAAATGAGACGGGTTAAAGAGCTGACACCCCACTTCTCTCTACTCTCTTTTACAGTTCAAACTCCAAGCTGCACATTTGAAAAAAAAGAAATAAATAAATACAAGGGAGAAAATGTATCATTGATTTTGTAATTGAAATGAGAAATAAGTTTAGATTGCAATTTAAATAGTAAAATATTGCACTTTGTACTTTGTACATTATGTCTGCTCATTCTGCCGCCTTTCATTTCCATTGTGATTCATTTACACATGTGTGTAATTTAATACTAGCATAGTTACTCTTCTTCTTTTGCTTGACTTTTGCATTGTACTCACACTCTCACTGTCTTTTGTCATGCTCTTTACTAATTACTGCTGCGAGCGAGGAGCAGTGGCTGCTGCTTTACTTCTTTACTTACGCGAGGCTGTAGTTATCTATCGCTCTCCCTCTCTTTTTGTGCTTGTGCCGCCTATGATCTAAGCACTTTGACATATACAAGCATGCATGCTAATAGCCATGCATTGCTGCTCTCTTAATTGCGCTGCAAATTTTCATGCGTGGTCAGTTTAGCGCATACACACACACACACACAAACTGACACTCACAGCTTCCTCTCTCGGTCGTGCAGTCAATACTTGCCTCTCGCTTTTACACAGCTGCATGCATTAATTGCTCTACGCTGTCACACTTTTCGAGCTGCTCTTCTATTTTAACATAGAATCAAATACAATGCAATTACTCATACCATCTCTCTCTCCCTTACATTCTCCCTTACAATATTTTCATTTCCAATTAAGTTGAAGATAAGAGATGAATTAGATATTAAAAAGCATACAAATATTTTTATTCCAAGAATAAAAAAAGAAAAATACAAATAATGTATTGAATCTTTTGTTTAACACTCCCGCACAGTCAATAAACAAAAGAGTCTTGAACTCTATTCCAAGAATTTCAATTGAATTGACATGCAGATTGTTGTTCAGACTACATAAATTGGCGCTTTCGGCTGCAACTTCTCCATAAAGAGAAGAGTATGTAAAAGTGTTAGGGCATGTAGGGTATAAATGTATGTTGATGTATGTATGTCTGTATATATGTAACGCCCTCATCATACAGATTTGTTTACAATATTCTCATGTTATTCATTTTCTAAATGCATCGAATATATATATATAAATTTATATATCTATATAATTCTACAGTAGAATGAAGAAATGGAAAATGAGCTGCATGCAGTGAGTAGCAAGGAACGCATCATGTTGACGCCCACATTAAGTGGCACAATTATGAGGCGACAACATGGTGCAAGAAGAACATCTTCACAGCAGCTCGACTGTAAACTGAGGCATGCTCATGTTCGCTTTTGCTTTGCTTAATTATAGAATACATGATGCAGGAAAAATTTTGTTGCATGCACCATTAGCAGCCAAAATGTATAGAGTGAGAAAGAGTAAGAGAGAGAGAGAGAGATAGACAATTTGTCAAAATATTGGCCGCGTAATAAAAACTAGATCAAAGCAGATCACAAGCTGTTAAAGCTGGCCATTACTTTGCCTACACAACAATATAACATTGAAATGCACTTTTTGTGTTCATTCAATCATTCAGTCATTTATACAATCATTCATGCAATCATTCATGCACTCATTCGTATCATTATTCATTCATTCGTTTAGTCATTTATTCAATTTGAAAAGCGTGTGACAATAAATCTTTCCCATTCCTATAATTCGTATTCTCCTACACCATTTGAATTCTCCGCCGCCGCCGCCTTCTGTTCATCTCAAATTTTCTCCGGCAAAACTTTTAATTTCCGGCTCACATCAAATGTCCAAAATTACGATCATACGACCTACACGACAGATGCGACAAGTTGCAAAATCATTTGATTGCAATACGAATTCAAATACGATTTCAATTTCCATTCAATTGCCATTCACAATGTTTATTCACATAGCATTCAAACAGTGTGTGAACATTTGTTTTTTTTTTTTTTTTTTTAGCGCTTACAATTAGCAATTGGTTATGGAAGCTTATACGTTGACTCTGCCTCTGGCTGCTGTTGCTTCTTCTTCATTGTCGACATTATCAACAACCAAATTTTTTGGATATTTTATCGCTTTGATCTGTTGACCTCATTTTGGGGGGAAGCTTCTCACAACCCTGCGTCTCGACAAATTGCATTTTGTGCCTTGCCACACAATGAATTAAATCATTCAATCGATGTTGATGCCACACACACACACACACACACATATATATATATATGTACAAATATAACATTTTTCCATTTCCCATTTTCATTTTTTTTTCTATTTTTTTGGGGTTATATTTTTGGCGTCTATTTCCCCCTGGCGCTACGTTAACTAAGTGCGTTTTGTATACAAGTTGAATTAGTCAATGTATGAGAGTTTGGAGAGAGGGGCAAGGAGTGTAGAGAGAAGTCTAACGATTTGTTATGCTGATTCTCAATACTGTCTATAACTAATGACATTGCTCATTTCTCATGCTACGCCGCAATGATCTCTGCTGTCGCTGTCGTTGCTGCTGCTGTTGCTGCTACAATTTGTTAAACATTGAATAGCAAACAGATGTCGAGCAATGTATGTTAGCCGGAAAATGATTTCAATATTTCAACAGTTTTATTTTTATTTTTTTCTACAAAAGTTGAAATTGAAATCATCTGCAGTTAATTAAAGTTTGACAACAAATGCAACATTTAGCAGCAGACAAAGACTTATAAGTACTATGAAATTTGCTAAATAAATAGTTATAGAATTTAAGCTTAATAATATGCAGCTAGAAGATGTGTTAAATTCTTTTTTTTGGTAGAGTTACTTAACATAGAGCAAAAGTTTCCCTCAGCAAATTTCAACAGCTTGAAGAGCAGCAACATCAGCAACGAAACATTTATTGCTGTCACAATATATGACAATTACATACATACATACATACATATATGACTTTTAATTAGCTAATAATATTTCAGCACACCCTACGCCCCTACCCCTTGGTCTTGCCTCATTTCATATGCAAAGCCATGCGAGGCAACATTTACAACAATTAATCGAGCACGAAAATTTGGCGCGCGTTGCCAACATTTTGCAATAGTTAGAATGCGACAATTAATCGAAAGACATATATAGCATATATATATATATATCTATCTCTCTCGCTCTCTCTCTTTAGACTTGTATACACATATAAAAAAAAATATATATGTATATATATAGATATAAATGCATTAGATTAATTAATTTCCATTTTCGATAAGCATTTTGCCAGCTACAATAAAAAAATTTTTCTTTTGTATCCAAAAAAAAAAAAAAAAATGAGAAGCTTAAAAGCAAAGGTAAATACTAACTGTTGTTTACACACGAATTGAAGGCACTGTGGCGTTATGTGGTAGGGGGAGTGCGGGGAGTGTGGGGTATGGGGGCTACAAACATATAGGCACGTACGACACGCCTATAGAAATATGGAGAATATAATTTGTATAATTACAATGCTTTGATAATACCAAATACCAATCAGCAACAACAACAACAGCAATGGCAACAGCAACAATGGGAACAGCAGCAACAACAACAACAATAAGAGCAACAACAGCAAAGACAATTGTCAACTGCTTGCTACACCCATTGGCCCCCCTGTTAATCCCATCAGCCGCTGCCCCCCCCCCTGCTCCTTCCTCTGCTTACTTTGTCGCCCCCTGCAGCCCTGCCACGCCCACATAACAACTAATTGCCCGTCGGTGTTGGTGAGCAACTCAGTTAGTTACACAGCAGGGCGGCACACGCACAGCGCGACGCCTGACATGCCAAAGCAGCAGACGAGGTGAGCAACAGCAACAGCAACAGCAGAAGAAGCAGCAGCAGCAGCAGAAGAAGAAGACGTCATCGATGTCGACAACACGTCGCGCGCGTTGCGTTATGCGACAACTTTGAGGCGCCACACGACGTGGCGTAGTACTACTACAACTACTATAAATGCAATGATGACGATGACAATGACAATGTTTCACTCTGTTTTTTTTTAATATATTCTCTCTCTCTCTTTCGCTTCATATCGAAATGCGACGATCTGCACAGTGGGTCGCGCGCGAGCCCCACTGTCCCTCAAGCGCGTTGTGCGCTTTCAGCGTTAACTTATCAACAAAAGGGAAATCAAGCTGTCAGTCAATTTATGCTTATAGTTATAGCTATAACTATTCATAAAGATATAGATAGACAAGCACACACACACACGCACACAGACACACACACATACACAGTCATGGTACAGTTATGAAACATGCTTGCTGCATAATGTCAAAGTTCACATATATTTCAATTAAGCTGAAAAACGCCTCAGCATAATTTTACTATTAAACATTTACTTACACTTCTCTTCTTTCTATCTCACTCACTCACTCACTCACTCACTTACTCTCTCTCTTTCTGTCTTACTTTTTCTAGGTCCGCTGTCAGAGGTTCTCACAGCCGTTGGTTCTGAAGTTGCGCTGCCTTGTGATCTAATGCCTGGCACTATGATCGCTGATAAAGTTCAGCTCGTCATTTGGTATCGCCAGGGAAATGTAAAGCCCATCTATACGTAAGTCTAAAAAATATATATTCAATTTAAGACTAGAAAGAAATTATTAAGAAAATATTAATAAATAATAATAAAAATAAAAAAATATTCATAATAATCAAAATAAAAAAAAATGAAACATATTTTTAACAGTTTTTGAAATTTTTATTATTTAATTTAAGACTAGAAATTTTATAGGATAATAATAATAATAAATAAAAATAAATAATAATAAATAATAATAATAAATAAAAAATAATAATAAATAATTATGAATAAAAAATATTTATTTTATATATCAAATTTATTTTATATAATATATAAAAATAAATAATAATAATAAATGAAAATAAATTATAAAAATAATAATAATAAATAAAAATAATTAATAATATATATTAAATATAAATAATAAATAATAATTAATAATAAATATTCATAATACTCCAAATGAAAAATTCAATATATTTTTTTCATAAATTTTTCCATCTGCATTAAATAATTAAGCTTAAGTCGAAAAGTTGATTAGATTATATTAAGCTTAAAGTCTCTTCGAGTTCATATTATAAATTTCAATATATGTACGATATAAAGGCAGAGCTATGAGAAGTCTTGTCTAGGTCTCTGCAAGATAATATCAAATATAATCAAAATCAGCTGCTGCTTCTTTCGATTAAATATAATTTTTTTTTTTTTTTTGCGCAAGTGGCCTTAAAGCAGCTTAAGCAAAGCTTTCAACAGTCTAAGGAATGTGTTGCCTGCTACTATGCCTGCTGCTGCTGCTGTTGCTGCTGCTGCTGATGTGTTGCTATTAAAGTAACATCCCTACAAAAATTAAATAAACAATTTGTTGTATTTTATTTTATTTTTTTTTTTTGTCAAATATTTCCAATGTCACCAAAAAATAAAAAAAAAAAAGCGAAAATAAACGACAAAATATTTGAGTACAGTAACAGCAGCAGCTTTAGGTGGGAGCAGTAGTGGGAGTTGGTGCTGAGTGGGGGAGGAGGGGTGGCACGGTGTGTGCTACGCTTAGCAAACTCTTGCCCGTGTGTGCTGCGTGGGGCCAATTATGAAATGCTGCAGCTGAAGCTGAAGATGGCGACACACACAAATACAAACACGTAAACGTCGCGAAACGACAACAACAGCAACAACAACAACAGCAAGAGAAGGTACAGTGGGTGAAAGAGAGCTAGGTGCGCGCTGCTCTCTCATTATAAATTCTATTAACGTAAGGCATTTATGTTGAATTTGACGATATAAACATTACTTACACACACATCGACGAGTACATAAAGAGCGCCTTCAGGTAAGAGTACGTGCATCTGCTTTGAAGCCACAGTGTGTGCGTGGGAAGGTGACAGCTTATGGTATGAGAAGCTAAAGTTGGAGAAGAAGCAAAAGTAGTAGAAGTAGAAGAAGTTGGAGAAGAAGTAGAAGTAGGAGAAGTAGTAGAAAAATGAAGAAGAAGGACAGCTTTAAGCGAAGCAATCAGAAATGTATATAACACGATTTTTGTCAAATACAAACAGATGCGAACTGAAATATAATATATACTATATAAATGCCATGTATATAACTATGAAAAATACACTGAGAGAAATTAAAAAATATATGTAAAAAAATATTTAAAAATACAAGAAAAAAATATAAAAATATAATATGTATATAAATATGAAATAATTATAAAAAATATATATACCAAAATATTTAGAAAATATATAAAAATAAAATAGAAAAATATAAAAATATATACAATATAAATAAAAAATTAAATAAATATAAAAAATTTATAAAATAAAATATAAAATATTTAAAAAATATAAAAAAAAAATATAGAAAAATAAAATTTGATATAAATATAAATATAGAAAAATAAAATAAAATATAAATATAGAATAAATTTAAAATAAATAAAAAATAAATATATAAAATAAATGTAATAAAAGAAATCTCAAATAATTCTGAGAAATTGTAATATTTAAATAACATTTTCTAAAATTTAAACACAATAAAATATTTTTTAATTTTAATAATTTCAAGCAATAGTAAATATTTATTTTAATATAAAATTTAGTTCAAAATTTATTTGCTTAATTTTTAAAAATTATTTTTTCTTAATATTAATATCATAAAAATCAAAATAAATTTATCAAAATTTATCAAGCCAAATTTGATTCTAATAATAATACGAAATTCCCAAAATTTAAATAATATTTTCTACAATTAAATTTAAATCGAATTAAAAAATATTAAGAATTAGTAAATATTAATTTTTAAGTTATAATTTTTTTTTTTTAATTTTAGCTCACTTTTTTTTTCTTTAAGTGTATTGTTAATTTTTACAGTCTAATTTGTTTTTTTTTTAACGTTATTCATTATGCTTTTAGTGTATATAAATTTATATTTTATAATTTCCTAAACATTAGAAATCAACATCTAATGCCAATCAAATTATATAAATTTTCTGCTAAATTTTACGCTCAGTGTATTGACAGCATAGCAGCTGTATTGTATGTGCTATCCGTCAGCTTGCTAACATGTTTTGGCTGTAGCTCAAAGGAAACATGTTCGAACTTGAGTTGGGTAAAAAGCTGACGCGACGCACTAGACGATAAATTGATTTTGCATACACGGGCAACCTTGACACAATCACACCACGTAGCATCAAGCCCCAACTCTCGAACTCCGTAACTTCCCTATGGCACACAGACTCCCGAAACACGAAATCGATTATGGGGCAAGTCAAAGTGTCAAAGTTGAATGTGCATTCATGTGGTTCGATTGATTCTACAGTATAAACTCTGCTGCGGTAACTGCAATTACAGTTGCTAGCACTTCCCCATCTGCAACATTTTCGTTGTTCCGTTGCTTCGTTTGGAGCTCCTAACGTTTGCCAGTGCGACTTTTATAGCTCAACATAAAGTTTATAGCCATTGTTGAGTAGAGAAGGGCATGGACAGGGGCAGAGGCAGGGGCAGGAGCAGGGGAAGGAGCAGGGCGCAGGGTCTGTGAAGGCAAGAATGTTGAGGTTGTACGTCAGGGAAACTCTCTTCATCACACCACGAAGCCATAGAGATCCATAGAGTTACCAAATAAAGTGTTTTTTTCTCACTCTGCATCTATCTCGCTCTCTCTTTCTCGTTTACATCTCTGTCTCTTTCATTTTGGCTCGTGCCCGCATTTTTTATTGTTTTCCATCAATTTTAATTTGCTTTTTCTACACTTCATAAATTTTTCGTTGTTTCGCTTGTTGCTCTAGAACGCTTTTACAACAGCAGCAACAGCAACAGCAGCAGCAGCAACAACTTTAGCAGCAGCAACAATTTCCATATGTTCGAGACGAGGTCGCAAGATTAATTACATGAAAAGAAGTTTAATGTCTTCCCCAACCAGGTACAACTGTTCGAATTGCCCTCGCTCTGCCCCCTAACATACCCCTCCCCTCCTACTCTCAATCAATGACCTTTTACAGTCACATATGTAATATATAGACTCTACCAAAGTCATATAGTATATATATAAAGAGAAAGAGATTGGAGTAGCGGAAGGGAGTTTTGGCCTGCTGAACCTAATTTAATTATCTTTAAATCCATTAACAAATAATCATCCATCATGTGGCACTTACTCGTACTCCCCACGTTCTCTATATCCCCAACCCCTACCTCTCTCTCACTCTCATATCTAAAACAAACTCTATGCCATTTCTTCTCTTATTGTTGCAGTTGAAATATTTTTTTTTAAGAGATTTTTAAGCGGTTTTTCTTGGCTACATTTGAATTATTCCTCTAGTGATAAATCACCAAAAAACCTACGAGCAGAGAGAAATGAGAAATGGGGGCTAATCATTGAGCACTGAGAACTAAAGTTGATCTGTATAAGCTTTTCCTGTTATACTCAAGATATCAGTGATAATCGGACAAGATATTATGCTGATGAAAAAAAACAGCAGGAAGTTGGAAAAATGGAAATGAAAGAGAGTTGGGAAGGAATTAAGAATAAAGAAGTTCAAATTATAAGCGTTATTACAAACATATAGGTTAAAATTCTATTTGGAATTAAAGAAACTTTAAATGCAGGATGTTTTGTTTTTAGTATAAGGAATTTTTATGAAAGTTGCATAAACAATATAAATAAAAACATAAAAATAAGCTATAAAAAATATGTGCACTTAATTTTTATACAAAAAAAACAGACAAACATCATATAAAATGGTAAACTCTATATATAGAAAAGTTTACTACAAAATTTCTAAATTCCAAAAAAATTACTAAGTGAAAAAAATCTTTTGGATAAAAGTGCCAAGAATTTTGTTAATGGAAACTTCTGTTTTTTAACAAATTGATGGCACTTTTTTTCCCTTGGCTTCATATATGTTATATATAATATGTTTACAGTGCTGCTTAAATGTTTTCCAGCTGGCAAATAAAAACAAATAAAAAAATTGCATATCTATATATACTATATATATATTGTATAGGGAGTCAGTGAAAGAACAAGCGCGTAAATTGATCAATTAATTAATTGAAACAAACTATAAAATAAATAATAAAAAAAATAAAATAACAACAACAACAGGAACAACAAGAACAACTTGTGCTCAGGAAACAAATTAACATAAACAGTGAAATTTATTTTTGGTTGGCCAAACAACAACAGTAACAGTGGATTGGGACCGTGGAACAGGGAGTAAGGGGGCGTGGTCGACTGTTGGTGTGTGTGAAGCACAGAGCGCAACGAAACAGAAAACAAATTAAAAATTTACAAGTGTCATCAAATTAAGTGCCACACACACACACACACAGACACACATAAAGAGACAAAACTAATGTAGCTGTGCGCCAGGCAAAATAAAAAAAAGCGAATGAAATGAGAGAGAGATGGAAAGAGTGAGTGTAAGTGAGAAAGATACAGAAAACTATTTAAATGTTAACCATTTAAAATGTTTAAAAAAAAATCTGAAAATGTTACGAGAAAAAAAAAACGAAAGAAACAGACAAAAAAAATGAAGAAAAAAAAAATAATAAAAAAACAACAATCGAAAGTTCTGAAAATGCACTTTGGTTTAATTTACGATACGATATACAGTTTACGTAGGTTCTACCATATATAAATGTATATATATATATATATATATATATATATATATATGATTTGTTGTTGTTGTTGCTATTTGCTGTTGCTTTTGCTGTTGACATTTAATGCGGCATTTTGTCAAAATGCATCGAGTTGGCCCATAAACAAAAACGGTTTGGTAATAACAATAAAAAATTATATTCTCTCCTCCTCTTTCTCTCTCTCTGTGTCTGTATATTTCTAGCTGTCACTGTCTTCTTTTATTTTCCATTGTTTTTATTTTGTTAAATTCTTTTGTTTTTTGTTTTTTTTGGGGAAAGTTAATTAGAGATTCTATTTTTGGTTGCATTTTCAGCGATTTTTATGCGCATTTAATTTGTGCTTTGACACAGTTTTTTTTTCTTCCACTGTTCTTCATATTCTTCTCCATATATACTATATATATATTTTCTTCACTGCCTTTTGTTCTTTTTTTTTCTCTTGCCGTTTAATTGCTGCCAAATAAAAGCGATTGATGACTGTAAAACTATCTCTTAATCTTTAGTTTGTGCTGTTTGAGAAATTCTTTCATCTTCATCTTCTTCTTTTTTTTGATGTGTTTATTGCTTTGATTAAGACACTAAATTTTACAAGTTTTTAATCAAGTTTTTTTTTTTTTTCTAGTGATATTTCCATTGGCTTACAAGCAACATTTAAAATCTTTATTAAAACATTTTTATGGTCTAAGAAATTACACAAAATTATATGAATAAAATTTTAAGACTTTAAGTTTATTTTTTATTCCGAGTATTAAAGGTATTCCCTGTTATTTTTCTAAACAGACTTTAAGAATATTTAATGTGTGTCTGTATGTGTACAATCATACAGTTTAGACTAGTGTTAACTGTTTAAATAAATTTTTTTTAAATATTTTTTTGATGATATTACCTAATTTTTTAATGGGCTTTTCTTGTAATTTTTATTTTTTAATATTCTTGGGAAATATTTAAAAATGAATATACAAAAATAAGCAATATTTATTTATAAAATTTTTTTTATTTATAAAAAGAAATTCCTCAATTTTAATATATTTATTTTATTGAAATTTTTTTTTTAAATTTTTTTTAAGAATTTAGAAACACAAATATAATATTAAAAAATATAATAATAAATTTTTGAAAATTTGAATTTATGAATCTAAATCAAAAGAAATATTTTAACAATTTTTTAATTATTTTTTATTAATATTTGAAAATTAATAAAATTGCAATTATATTTATATATTATTAATAAGAATTTTCCCACAATCACATTATTTATTCTTCCGTTTTTTATCGCATATAATAAATGAGTGTTATTCAATTTACTCAAAAGAAAAGCTATAAAAACATTCATAAGCCCTGCGCTTATTAAACTGAAGTAGCATTATTTCCGTATTTTGAACTTGACATAATAAATAATAAATAATAATGCTAAATACTTAATTCAATTGAAATTCATTTTAGAAAATATGCTAAATACCAGAGACATTGATAAAATAAGAAAAAAAAAATTGATTATTTATTAAATTGTTTTGTGCTTTGAATCTTATCTATATATATATATATATATATATATATATATATCTATCTCTTTCTTTCATTTGAATAGCTTTGATGCACGCGGACGTCCACTTCATCAGGCAGTACCATGGGCGGATGAGAATGTCTTCAATAAGAAAGCGGTATTCTACTATGACACAAATCCTCCGGCTTTACGCATCAAGAATATTCAGACCACAGATGCTGGGCTCTACAAATGTCGCGTTGATTTCCATAAATCACCGACGCGCAATTGGCGCATTAATGTGACAGTTTTGGGTGAGTAGACAATGTGATAGAGATAGAGTAGGAGAAATAGAAGGAAGTCATTGAAAGTCCTGCTTATATTCCCACACTTTGTCACACTACTAATACCTTTGGCTTTTGTCTTCTCTCACTCTCACTCTCTCTCTCATCTCTTTGTCATCTATAGTTCCGCCCACACAATTGACCATTTTGGACCATAATGGTGCAGCAGTAAGAGATCAGACAGCAGGACCCTATCTCGAGGGAGATAGCATTAATTTAACCTGCCTTTCAAGTGGTGGCATACCACCGCCACGTGTCTCTTGGTGGCGTGAACATGCGCTTGTCGATGATTCCTTTCAGGTGCTACCCGATGGCTCTGTACGCAATGTCCTGCAATTGAAGAATCTACAGCGTAAGGATTTACTAACGGTAAGTTATGTTCGCATCTCAACCAAAAAAAAAAAAAAAAATTATTCTTTTAAGCTTTATTTACGATAGATGTTGATGTCGTTGTAGTTATTGTTGTTGTAATACAACAAAAGGCAACCGATATGAACGCTAACCAAACCTTTTGGCCATTTATTTCGGTTAGCCACAAAAGCAACTTTGCCACCGCCTCTGCCTCTGCTGCTGCTGCTGTGGCTGTTGCTGCCACTTACCTATTAATGACAGCACGCGGTGTGGCCCCAAGTCACAATTGAGGCTCAACACACAGACACAGCGACATAGAGACAGAGAGAGAGAGGGGGAAATGGGGAGAGAGGGGAGAGAGACTACTGACACAATGGCTAATAGAAATCAAATGCAACCGACTGCATTGGGTGGGCATTATTCTCTGTCTCTCTCACTCTTCCACTCTCCTTTTCCATCACTGTGTGTGTGTGTGTTGATTCTAAGCCGATTTTACTTTTGCCTTGTGTAATGAACAATATTGTTGAAGCGCGCTAATCCAGCAATTCAGCGCTGATTCTCTTTGCTTCACTGCTGTCTATCTCTCTCTCTCTAACTCTCTCTGTCTCCCTTGCACTACTGCGCTCCTTCTGACTAGCTGAAGGCGAGAAAGGAGAGAAGGAGGCGTGAGTTTAGTTAGCTCATTGTGTGTGTGTGTTTGGTAAAACTAAATTAATGCTGGTCGAGAAAAATCACTTGAACAAAGAGAATAAGAAGAACAAGAAGAAGAAGAAGAAATGTAAGACCAAAAATTATTGGTTAAGCAACAAAGATGAGCAGCCAACAAACGCATTTGACAAATCTAACGCATGGACTGTGAGGCTAAAGATACAATTAGAACAGAATTCGTGTAGAGAATGACTTATGATTATTTTCTTTTTCTTCTGGTCAGCCAGAGAAAGAATGAGATAGAGAGAGAGAGAAGGAGATGAACGACAAAGTGAACATAAAGAACTTGAAGCTATAAATCAAATGAAGCATGCTAGTTATTTAGTTGGGAAAATTCATTGTAATGATTATTAAAGCAGTAAAAGAAAAATCAAAGTTATACAAGATATATGTGGGAGTATATATGTAGGAGTATATATGTATATATATATATGTCTATAAGTTAAATGTTGTGTGAGTATTATATAAAAAAAAAATAAGCTTGAGCATTGTAGTAGCATAAAACCTTGCAATGTTCTATTACAGCTCTATGTAATCTCCAAATTGCCATAACTTGCATACGCATGTTCCGATAGTGGACAAATTTTGATAGAACTTGCATATTAGTAGACACTATAAGTATGTCAAATAGCAGAAATCCAGCTTTAAAGCTGTAATAGTTATGCGCTATTTTATAGATTCAGGATGTTGTCAGGGGTCTGACATGAAGCCAAAGTATATTTCCCATCACTGCTAAACATTTGAAGGCTCTAGCACTTATAAGCTTTGACAGCTAAGTTTCTAGCAACCAGAGAGAATGACGAACATGTCAGTAAATCGTAGGGCTAGAAAAACTAGAAATTAATATTACAATTTTTCACTTGATGAAGCATAAAGCTATTGGCAATTATAGAATTCAATGAATTGAAATTAATTACAGTGGAAACTCTAATAGGCGACAGACAGATATATTTTCCATGCAGCTAGTAGAGTTATCATAGCATTTTTGCCTCAATTAAAGCGAAGAGTTCCTATACAAAAGTTTCCTGAAAATATATGTTCGTCCAATAGAGTTTTTACTGCATAAAAAATAGTAAAAAATTCAAATAAATTATAGAAAAATCAATAGAAACCAATAAACATTCACAGCGCATTACACAAGCTTAAATCTTTTCTTACATAATACAAAAACTAGTTACAGTTTTGTGAGGTTATGTACGACTTATAAATGTATTTGAATTGTCGTTCAATAAATTTCATTTAAAATGTAATTAACAAGTCAACAAAATGCATAGACAATTGTCATTTAAAAGCAAACATAGTTTTCAAATACGATATAACGATATAACAATATTACGATATAACGATATTACGATATTACGATATACGATATGCATAGATAGTCGTTAAAGACAACTTTTGATGACCTACTGTGAACTGCCGCCCCACCCTCAAATTAATTGATGTTGTTGTTCAGAAATTTATGGCCCAATTTTCTAGCCAAAAAAAAAAAAAATACAAGAAGAAAGAAGAAAAAAACTGGACGAAACTGTGGTAACTGGACAACTGTGACACACTGTGGCAATGCGTTTGCCTTCTTCTTCTTCTTCTTCTTCTTGTTGTTTAGCTGCCTGAAAGTTATGCAAATATTTTTATTAGACATCGTTACAATTTTCGTGCCACAATAAAATGTTATGCCGCATTGCCCGCCCCGAAAGTATCGTATTACCAGACAGGCAACAACAAGAAGAAGAGAAGAAGAAGAAGAAGAAGAAGAAGAAGAAGTAGAGGAAGCTAAAGAAAACAAGCCTGAGAATTTATGTTATTAATACACAGCGCGAATGCTTTTTGATACAAAAAAAAAAACATAATTGATTAGCATTTTGAGCTGGAACCTGGGCCAATACCAATGCGGGCTGGCAGTGTCAGAAGTCTAAAGAGCAGAGGGTAAAGGGCGTGACCAAAATTAAACTAAGACAGGTTGCAAGCAGTGTAGCAAGCAGTGTGGCAAGCAACATCAGTAGCCTAGCAACGGCATCTGTTTCTCAATGTTGCGTGTTGTAGCAATTAAAATTAAATGTTTTTGCAGCTCTTTACTTTTCAACATTTGATGATTTATCATCTCAGTCGATGACGATGACGATGACGACGACGTGCTCTCATTATCGATAATAATTTTCATCGTATATTATATTCATATCATGTTTTACCTTATTGTTCTTCTTCTTATTATTAATCGATTTATTTTTTATTGTGCATAAATCAAAGAAAATAAATATTATCTTCGTATTTCTTGATCTTTATAGATGTACACCTGCCAGGCCACAAATGGACATGTTGTGCCCGCCTTGACAAAGAAAGTTATACTTGATATGAATCGTAAGTATATCGTAACACTTTTCTTTTTCACTTTTCAATATCGTAAATATAAATTATGCACGCAAAATTGTTATGCAAAAAAGTTTGCAATGTCTCGCAATTCTTGCCTCTTACTATAATTATGTTTATGAAGCGCGAGCATTGCGCGTTTCGCCTTTTATTTTTTTTTTTTTGCCAAAATGTCAACAGTTCAAGGTCGCTAAAAGTGTGAACCGCTTGTAGGCGTATGGGCGTGTTAGCTTTTTACATGGAAATTAATGTAATTAAAGTTTTTTTTTTTTTGGTATGTCATTGTGTGCTGTGCGCTGTACACTCTGTGCTGTTCGCAGTGTCCGTAATATCCAATGTTTATGCATTTATGACAGCGTATATGTATATGTATATCGTATACCGTAAAAACGTATAACGTATAACATATAACGTTACGTAGCTAACCCTCGTAATCCTTGGAAACTAAACTGAAGCTCTGAAGCTTGCTTGTTCCACTTTGGCGAATATGCTAATCGCCAGAAGCAACAGCAGCAACAGCAGAGACAGCAGCGACAGCGACAGTAGCAGGGATAGCAGAAGTTTAGATGATATATTTACGATAATATAAAACATATGCGTGTTGTAGCTCTCTCTCTCTCTCACACACTCTCTCTCTCTCAGTCTGTTATATATTCATAAGCTGGTTGTAAATTCACATTGTGTTGAAAGGATATGTCGATAATTAAAATTTCCTCACATTAGATTAGATGTAACCGCTATAAAGATGAAGATATTTGAATGTCGTAAAATGTCAAGTTTTATATGTACTACGTAGAAGTACATATACATATATATATATATCTACACTACACATAAACTTAGCCCTACACATAACTGTATTTTTCGCTAAAAACGTAAATTTTATTACAACAGACACAAAACTTAACATATGTACGATACCCACACATACGCATATACCGTAAAACGAATATCGTTTATGTTAAATAGTGTGAACAAAAGAAACACTTAAACTTTTAGAGCGGCAACTAAAGTAAATTGAATTTTTTTTTTGTTTTTGGAATAACTATTTCATATCATAAAGATTATATCGTTAAATGCATATCGTATGCTGAATATCGTAACTTTAATTTTTCTTAAAAATAATTATACAGAAAAGGCGGGAAAATGTCATAACTAATTATATATATTGCATATCATAAAGATTATATCGTAAAACGAATATCGTAAACAGAATATCGTAAGATTAGTTTTTTTCAAAATTACTATACAGAAAGGGATAAAATATCATATCTAATTATATATAGTGAATATATTAAATTATATATCGTAAAACGAATATCGTAAGCTGAATATCGTAACACTAACTTCTTTACAAATAATTATACAGAAAGGGATGAATATCATATCTAATTATATATAGTGAATATATTAAATTATATATCGTAAAACGAATATCGTATGCTGCATATCGTAAGATAAATTTCTGAAAAGCATATATAGCTAGAAATTATCTTTCAAAATAGAAATTAATATCTTCAAATTATTTGCTCTTTAACAGTTCCACCATTGAGTCTACTGTTACAAGGTCTCAATCATGCTGTGGTTGCCGGTACGCGTATGCATGTTACTTGTACAGCAATAGGAGCACGTCCGCCACCAACTATTATTTGGTCAAAAGCAGGACAAATACAAAAGGGCGCCACACAATCGGTAAGTCATTGAAATCAAAATTAAAAGCATTCGTTAAATTACAATTTACAATATACAATACAATATACAGACTGCATCCGATGGTAATACAACAATATCGGAACTAATGCTTATACCTGTGCCAGAGGACAATGAACGTCAAGTAGTCTGCTCTATTGCATTAAGTTCAGGTATTACGTCACAACAATTGCATGAGGGTGACACTACGGTAATAACAACACATAGCAATGGTAATATTGGACTTTACTTGAAGGATTCACGTGTACTTAACGTGACGCGTAAGTTGATAGTCATCTATCGATGCAATTGTGAGCAGAATATAATTTCTCTTTATACACTATAGATGCTCCTATTGTTAATCTAAATTTGGGTGCGCCACTTGATCCGAATAATCTATTGAAAGGCACCGATGTTTATTTGGAATGTGATGTGCGTGCTAATCCTGCAATTACACGTGTCGAATGGTATCATAATGTAAGTATATGCATAGCTTTAATAAAATAACGAATATCGTAAATAACGAATATCGTAAATAGTGAATATCGTATAATTTCAATATCGTAATTTTTAATTGAATAATATTTAATCTAAAACCGTACATAAAATATATTAAATATATTAACAAGTTTATATCGTAAATATTGAATATCGTAAATTTGAATATCGTAATTTTTAATTGAATAATATTTAATCTAAAATCGTACATAAAATATATTAAATATAATATTAAGTTTATATCGTAAATGTAAATATCGTAAATATCGAATATCGTAAATTTCAATACCGTTGTCATTACCTGGTCTTTTTACAGGACAAACAATTGCATTCATCACGCGGCATTATCATAGCGAATCAAACACTTGTACTGCAAGGTATCTCCAAATCCTCCCATGGCCAATACTTTTGTCGTGCTACAAACCTACAGGGCAGCGTATCCAGCAATGAGGTTTACCTCGATGTCAAATGTAAGTGTTTGAATGCTGCTGGTCAAGTGACCGCACAAAAAAAAAGCAAACAAGCAACAAGCACTTGACTTTATATACTACAACATGACAATTCATGTTCTCTTTTCTCCTTTTTCTCTTTTGCTTTCTCTTGTTTCTACTCCTTATACATGTCACTTCGCTCGCACGCACACACACACATGCACGTGCAGATCCGCCAATGTGCAAGTCAGAGTCAACGATAATACGCGCCGCATTGAAGCAGACAATCAACATTACCTGCGAGGTGGACGCCAATCCACTCGATAATCTAAATTACAAGTGGCACTTTAACAATTCGCTTGAGAGTCTCATCGAGTTGCCACAATTGGGGCAACTGTTGGTGGCATTGGCGCCGCCAGTGACGTTGCCATCGTTGCAATCGTTGCATGCATCCGGTATAAACGGATATTATCAGCGTAGCAAACGGAAACATTCGACGCATGCCACACAACGTTTGTTACACGGTCGACATGGACGTGTCGCCAGCATTGTCGACATGACAGCAGCAGCAGCAGCCGCAGTGCGTTTCGAGGATGAATACGAGCAGCAACAAGAACGAACAGTCGATGATGATGATGACGACGAGGATGAATTTGAAAACTATCAGGATTATATGGAACCACAGATGGTCTATTCGAATATGGTGCACAAGAATCATGTGGAAAATAAACAAGTGCAACGCAAGCAACATCAGCAACAGCAGCAACATCAGCAGCAGCAGCAATCACAACAACAACAACAAGTTGATACAACAATGGGACAACTAGCTGCTGAACGTAAGCGTCTTGCCATGTTGCACAAACAGCAGCATCATCGACAGATATTGATGGCCACGCCCACAACGACAGCAATGCCACCGTTGAACAATGTGTACAGTTATCATGTGGAAAGCTATGAAAGCTTTGGTGCAATCTCATGTGTGGCCAACAGTCCAATGGGGCATAGTCAGCCCTGTTGGTATCACATACAGCCAGCTGGTAAGTGCAACATGCTACACACATACTTGCAACACACACAGAGAGAGAGTGTAACGTGTGAAGAAAATATTTTAATTAATTTCACAAATTGTTTACTCAAATCGACACTAGATAATTGTGGCACGTTTGCTGTTGCATACAACTTTCACTCGCTCTCGCTCCCACTCTCTCTCTCTCTCTCTCTGTCTCTTTCTTATTGTTTGTCGTCCTTGTGCAATTGTTCTCATTGACAATAAAAGCTACGTTTACCAAACTTATTGTTGTTATTATTGTTGTTGTTGTTGATGCAACATTCAATCTGTGTCAGCAATAATCTGATAATCAAATGCAATAAATTGTAAGGCGCATCATTTATTTACCTATCGATATATTGCCACTGTCACACTGCCACACTGCCACAGTCAACGTTCAATTAAAATATTCAACAAAATGGCAACAATGGCCATGGCCTGAAATTGCACATGGAAGCTGCAGTGGCAACAACAGTAGCTGCAACAGCAACAGCAACAGTAGCAAAAAAAAAAAACTCTGCATAAACATAGCGCTGAGCGTACAGTTGAACGACCAATTGTCACTTTTCAACTACACTGAAAGAAAAATTGTTAGCGAAAGTTGCAGCTGCAGCTAGAAAATGCAGCAATCAGCAAAACAAAGTTTATTTTGACCTGTCAAAGCTTTGCCGTCTATAACATAAAATTTTGATTGCAAAAAGTATATTTTTGCCCCACTGTAGCTATGGCAGCTATATGTTATAGTCGCACGATTTATATAGAGTTTTATAGACGCGAGACTAAAATTAAAATAGACTAACTTTATATATATAAAAAATATGCAGAAAAAAATCTAAATTTTTCACTGATAATACCAATAGTTAGAAGATATATTGCTATATAATAGTAATAATATTTTTTACAGCTGCAAATTAAGCAAAATTTCTTATAAATTGAGTAGAAAACAAAGTTTCATCTGCTTTTAATACATGGCTAAAACCTATGCTATGGTACAGGAATATATATATATATATATGCAAGTTATAGCTATAATTTTGTAGGATGTCTAACATGAAAGCTTAACTACTTAAATGTTATACATATCTCAATTATCTAACACTCACACACACATTCATTCACATTGTAAACACTGAAAACGCAAGACAAATATCGATTGAAATGAAAACATTCGATATATTTATATATGTATATGTATAATCTATAGTTTATATAATCTATAGTTTCGATAGAACGCCCAACATATTATTAATATACATTTCGTGACTGCAAACTATATCATTAATCACAGTAGTAAAAGAACAAAAAGTGGCAATGAAATTGGTATTGAAATTGAAATTGGAAGTGGAAGTGGAAATGGAAGTGGAAGTGAAAGTGAAAGAGAAAACATGCTAGGTAAAAGGTTAACGAGACCAAAACGTAATCGCATATCGAATGACAAACACACACACTTACATATATATATGAAAAATGTTTACCTTTAATTATTTGATACGATTTAAGAATGATAACGATTACCTTTCGATTTTGTTAACTTAATTTCCATATAATTAACCATTTACAGATTTACCCGAACCCGTTAAAAATTGCACAGCATATAATGCGACAGCAAATTCTTTGCAAATACAATGCATACCCGGCTATGATGGTGGCATACCACAACATTTTCATGCACAGATCTATGATGAACTGACACGACAAATACTCTATAATGCATCGTATAAATATGCTGAATTTACAGTTAAACGTTTGCCAAGTGATTCAGCATTTAGTATACGTGTAACAGCAGTAAATGCTCAAGGACCAAGTAAAATGGCATATCGTGTACGTGGACGTACACTATCAGCGCCACTGTTACGCACAGGTAGAGTATATAATAAACTATATATCTCTCTAGTATTTTTACAACTATTTTATTTCATTTTTGCATTTTTTAAATTTTTCTCTCGTTTTTTTTCTTCTATATTTTCCAACATTTTTTTTACAGCATCCTCGACGGCAGTTTTGGTACAATTGACGCCACTGTTGGGCGCTTTAGTTGGTGTCCTTGCCACATTGTTTTTGGTTGCAATTTGTGTTGTGATTTTCATTAAATTTCGCAGCAAACGCAATCGTCGTCATGCTAATGGCGAAGCAACCACAACGGAAGCGGACAAAGGTAGCGCTGAGCCACTATCACGCAATATGGGAAGTCATTCAAGTTTGGAGGACAAGAATCCGGATGTTGTGCCACAGGAAGCAAATAGTGAAGATGAGTTTCATCTGGAGGAGAAGGCATTTGATCGTTTGAATATGGAATCACAGCGCATTTTATATACACCGCCGACACGTATTAATACTGCTTCACCGCCACCGCCATCACTATCGCCAACATTTAATAAGCAGGTGAGTGAAAGAGATAGCTATACTTATTGATTTTAGACTTAATAGAAAATTTATGCAGAAATTTAAATTTAAATTTTTTCGAAATTAATTAATTAAAAAAAAAATAAAAATATATAAAATTAAAATTTAAAAAAAATATTAATTAAAAAAAAAATTAAAAAAAAATTAATTTAACATTAAATATGTCTCTTAAATATTTATGCAATTTTTTATTAATTAATTAATTAATTTTTTTAATTTTTAAAATTATCAAAATTAAATTAATTTATTTATAAATTAATTAATTTAATTATGTTGAAATTTATACAAAATTAAATAATTTTCAAATTAATTAATTAAAATTTTTATTTAATTTTTTTTTAAATTTTCACAATTTTATTGAACAACAATAAACACTTTTTATTACCGGCCAAAAACAGTTGCACTAGCTAAAATAACACTGCATACTTTCGAGCATATTGGCCTGGCTAAAAATAACCAAGTTTATCTATAGCCAAACAATTTGAACAGACAAAAGTTTTGGTTTTTACGGCTCTAAGCGAAGTGAAAGTGAAATCTCAACTTTTTCATATGATGAAAAATCTGTCTATAAACTTATGAAAAATCCGTTCTAAGACAGTCTCTAATCTAATCGATTGCAAGAGATGTGTGAGAGACTAACGAGAATTTAATTTGAATTTGATAAGCTTGAAAGTTGTCTTAAAGTTGTCTTTTTTGGCTAGACAAATTAGCAAGCTTTAAACTTGAAAAGAAGTTAAAATAAAAAAAAAATGTAGACAGCAGCTTAGACTTGACTAAGTTTAAAAAGAAGATTTTGGCCAAATAAGTTTTGGTTTGACTAGTGAAAAGGCTTAATAAGTTGCATATCACTAATTGATTTCGCAATTTGAAAGCTTTGAGCTTTGAAATGAATTAGAATTTGGCTTAGTCTCAAGCTGAATCTCAAGTCAGTTTTTTGCTCTTACTCTCTCTGTCTTTCAGCTTGTCTGACTCTCTCTTTTTCTCTCTCTCTTACAGTTGCTTAGTAATTTTACCCGCAGTTTTTTTTTAGTCACAACGACCAAGGGTCAAAGTTCGTTGTTTAATTTTTGATGAGCTGCAAATGTTTTGTTTCGACAAAGTTAAATTCACTTTAGTTTTTTTTTGGTTTTTAGTTTGTGTTGCGGTGCCCCTCCAAGCCACGCCCCCTTTTATGGCCAGCGCTACCCCCTTTTGTTATATGCTCTAACAAGCTCATTAGCAGTTAAAGTTGTTTTTATTTTTATTTTGATTTTAAAGTTGTTTTTATTTTTATTTTTATTTTGATTTTTTATTTTTGGCAGTTTGTTGCCACAACTTTGAACCGAAAATAAAAACATTACTTTCATTGCTTTTGTTGTTGTGGTTGTTGATGTTCTTGTTTTTTTTTTTATTTATCAAGCTTTTAAATATGCAAGAGAAAATAATAAAAGTTGCGCTTTGTTAACAATTTCATTTATTATTTATATTGCGACTTTTTAATGAACAAACCTTAACTCTCTTTCACTCAATCTCTCACTCACTCTTCAACTCACTCATTCACTCACTCACTTACTGACTTTATTCTTTCTCTTTCTTTCATCCCCTCTCTTTGCAGTATGGTGAACTGTCGCTGACAACAAATCCCGCATTTAGTTTGTACAACACACCACAGAGGGCGCCAGCTGTGCAGCGACCGATCTATACAGCGCCACCACCATTGCTATCGACACGCACACCACCAAATATTTATACACGCATACCTGGCCGCGGCAGCAGCGGCGGCAACAGCAGCGTCAACAGTGCCGCCACAACATATTTGCCCGCCTATGAGACACGCACCTCACCCACATCACCCTATGGTTCAACAACAACATGCACAATGCCGCTGCTCAACGGTCAATCAAATGGTTCACTGCAGACAAACAGTAGCTTGGGTGTCGGCGCTGCTGGCATGGCAAATTGCAATACATTGCCGCATCCTGGCAGTTTACATTCAGTTGGCGGTGGCATTTCAGCAGCATTGACCAGTTCATTGACTAGCGGCAACATTACAATTGGCGCTGCCCAAACGCTGCTTACATCGCCGCGTGCGCAGACTGCTTACAGCACACTTGGTTCAGGTTCGAGCGCTGGCGTTGGCGTTGGCACAAGCAGCAGTGCTGCTGTTGGTACACAATCGCCTCTCTTAAATATTGGCAGCTCTCTTATGGGTGTCGTCGGCGGTGGTGTTGGTAATTATGAGACGGTGAGCTCCTGAGAGTTAGCCAAAGATGACATTAAATGTCAAATTGTATGCATTGGTGGGAGCAGTACGTGCTCTTCTGGTGCAGAGCGCACAACGATAGTTTAAAGAGCGTAAGTATTCGAATGTTAGAGCGATATGAATATATAGAAAGAGAGTGCTAGATGGAATGATTCCGTACTGTATTATAGAGCTAGATTTCCAAGATGCATGATGAAAGAGATGATGATAATGATGATGATCATGATGATGATGATGATGATGATGATGATATAAGAACAAACATTTATAAGACTTCCAAAAGCAAAAGCAAAATAAAATGAAGAAGCAGAAACGACTAAAAAGTAAATTTGAAAACATAAAAAAAAGGAAAATGAGAACAAAGCATTTATATTTAGTTAACGTGTACCAAGAGATCAGTTATATAGCCAAGATCTATATGCATATATATATATATGAGAATATACATAGATATATAGATTACATACATACATACATACATATAGTATATAATACTTATACTTGAGATACTTTGTGCGTGAAAATAATGAGCTATGCTTCTGAATTCGTCAAGAAATTACTTACAAAAACAAAAATAAAATTATAAAAGAAAACTAAAAACAAAAATTTGTAGTAAATAGTAAAACAAAAAAAAAAATGAAAATGAAAATAGTTTAGTTAAAATATATGTATATGTATATCTTGAACTATAACTATATCGATATAACTATAATTATAATTATAAAAATTCACATTTAGCATTTTAGCATATGGAACTGTAAATATTTAATTAGTTATTAAGCTTTACAATTTATGTAGTCTAAACTAAATTTTAGTTAGTCACATTGCGAATCTACGAAAAGACTATTTTCCAACTCCTCATCCCTTTACCCCACACCCCCCACCCCCTGATCCCCCTGATTACATCTACTCCCGGAGAAAAAGTGAAAAAAAAACAAACGAACAAATTTCCGAGTATTTAAACTGAATTATATGGCATTAAATATAAACTAAATATAGCATATATATCTAGTATATATATTAACTAGCACAACATTAATGGCAACTGATTTAGGCGCAAATTATATATATATACATATATAATCACACACACACACATATATACATACAAATATATGTGTGAAATATGATAAAAAAAAAAAATAAAAATTTATTTTGTTAAATGTGAAAGAACTTTATGATCAGCTGTTGTCAAAAACTATTCAAATATATATATATGGCATATATATATGTATATATAGAGTATTATATGTATAGTAAAATAAAGATCCAATTTGCCCGTATCAATGTTCAATGTGTATGTAAAACAAAAACAAAAACAAAAAACAAAACAAAAGAAGCAAAAACAAAAACAAAATGAAAAATGAAAAACGAAAAACAATTTTGCCACCCGCCCAAAACATTTTTTACCATATTCTCTGTCTATCTCACTCTCTCTCTCTCTCTCTCTGTCGATTTCTCTTTGTCTGTCTTTCTCTAGAGATAAACAAGCAACGCGACACAACAGGACAGAAACTTTCAAAGTTTCTGCCGCGTGTTGAAAACTTTCTTCGGTATCATCAAAAATTAAATCTAAATAAATTGCAAAGTGCTTTTTCAATGGACAAAATCAAATTGTATTGTGACTCGAATTGTAAATTAAAAAACAAAAAAAAAAAAAAAAATAAGAAACAGAAAATAAAAATAAAAATAAATATAATTGAAATTCGTATAAATATAATATAAATAAATTGTATAAATTGTAACTCTATAACTAAAACCCGCCCCCATCTCCGACTACGCCTACGACTCCCATGCCCTCTACTATCCGCCCAAAACAAAAACTAATTTTTCAATTTTTCCCCTTCAATTGAAACTGTCAGTAAAAATTAATTTAAAACACAAAAAAAAAGAAAAAAAAACTAAAGTAAATTTTCTAAAAAAAAGTTTCTGTCAATTATTTAAGTTATAAGCGTGAAGATTATTTCATATTTATTTCATTTATTATTTATTATTAAGATTTGAGAAAAACAAAACGTTTTTACGTCTAAACATAAATAAATCTTAATATTGACAAAAAAAAAAGCAAAACAAAAAAAAAAAACAAGAAAACCAGAAAAAAAATGAAATATGTGCAAGAATAAATAAATTACTAAATCGAAAAAAAAAATATAAAATAAAAAAGTCTTTAATTTATAATAAATTTAAATTAAATTAAATTAAATTTACAGAAATGTGATGAGAAAAGTTTATTTTATTATTCTTATACCTGGACACCTGGCGTAAGGATAGGTATTGATCAAGTGAGCCTTCGTTACATAAAAGCAATTTTCAAATCCTAAGCCTTTAACAAACGGTAAGCAAACCCAAGCTATCGAACAACAAAGTCTGCCAGGCAAAGCAACTGAATCATATCCCCTCCCCGTTACGAACGCAAGTTCCACACTGGAATCTAAGCTGGAGCCGCTCTTTAGCAGGCTGGACAGCATGATATCTCTAGTAGAGATCCTCATGCAAGCGCTACTACAGACGCGTTCCTTCCCTTCAATTGAAAATGAGTTCTTTTAAGATAGCAGCCTGGAATGCCAATAGAGCATTCAGGAGAACTGAAGCAGACATTACGCCGTTCCTAAACCAACTTGTTGCGAAGTTGCTTGCTGCAGGTGACTTTAGAATGCTAAACATAGATGGTTGAGCAACTACAGAATGTGTGCCAGAGGTCGAGTTCTATGCTCTGTTCTTGCTGACATCGACGTTGTAGCACCTGGCGAAGTTACCTGCTACCCATACCGTGTCAATGCTACCCCCAGCGCCATAGACTTCGGCATTACCAAAGGACTCAGGCAGCAGCAGATCATTGTGAAAGTGTTGACTGAGCTGTCATCGGATTATCTTCCACTGCTCTTTGAATTGGACGAAGGAGCGCAACATTTCAAGGGAGTTCCTAAAAAGTTACCAACTCACACTTATAGTATTTCCCTGTTTAAAGCGCACATCGAAGCACAGATCATTATCAATTATCAATTTGTATAGCATACGTTTGGGCGGCGATGTTTAAATATCAGACTGCCAAGTGATCTTTGCCATTTTGTGATATACTAAAAGTATGCATCACTGATTTTCAAGCGAATTTGTTTTTTTTTTTTTTTCTTTTATTCTCGCCGGAATCATTCAGTTCCTTCTATAACCGGAAGTTTGGCATTTGGAATGAAAATGATTAATAATTTACAAATATTTACACGATTATATTATATTTTATGGGTCTGTGGGGTGAATTCTTAGAGTCGACGGAGGAGTATAGAAGGTCAGCAAGTCTGTTTGTTATACGGTTTGAGTGCGCCACCAGCTAATCAGCATATCGGCTGCTGTGGAGGTTTATTAGGTCTTCCACTAATGCCAGGCAATATTTGTGACATACCAGGGGAGTCCAGAGGCAAGTCGAGCAGCTCGTGATTGCACGACTCGTAGCCTGTTGAGCTGGCTCTACGACGCAGTACTCCACATTTAGATGACATACGTCCAGGTAAGCGTAAGGATAGCTTTGATCAAGCGATGGGATTCCTCAATTTGTAGAAATTACTGCTTGCAGCTGAACGTAACGTAACGAATTTCATAGAAATAAAAAAATTTAACGAATCTCTTTATGACAAAGAGACATTTATTGATATTATTATTTTTATTATTTTTATTATATACATATATAAATGACAATGATTTGTCAAGTTGCAGAGAATCTCAAAGCATTTCTCAGCTGTCTGTTATAACTGCTCGTTCTAGGAAAAGTGTCAGAAATCTTTACTTCTGATAGATGTCGTGCAGCTAGCTACTGTATGTGTGTGTGTGTGTGAACGTGTATCTGAGTGTCTGAGTGTATTCTGGCGCAATAGAAATTTTTCATAATTTAACAACGCGCACACAAGAGGCGCTGCTAATGACAACAGACAGCAAGAGAGAGATAGAGATAGAGAGAGAAAGAGAAAGAGAGGAATGACAGACATTCTAAGACAGTGAGAGCAAGAGAATGGGCCAAAAAATGTGGGTGGCGACCATCTAGGCAACAGAACACAAATGACATGAGTTCGTGTGCGCATATTTGTCCTTTTGGCAGGACACGCAATATACTTTTAGAATTAATTAACGCAACGCAACGAAACCCCCCCAAAAAAAAAAACAAACAGCAGCAACAGCAAAAAAAAATAAAAGCAAAACCAAAAAGTCGCCTCAAATTAAACAGACGCATACCAAGTCTGCGTATCTCTTTTTCCACTCGCTCTCCACTCTCTCTCTCTCTCTGTCTTTCTCGCTCTTTCACTGTGTTTTCATATGTGAAGAATTCACATATCCTGCGGCGAAACTTGTCACAGACTAATTTCGTGTCTCAGCTCATAAATTGATATTAATGAGCGAAGAGAATATTTATTTTATTTTTCGCTTTCTCTCTCACACTCTTGCACTCTCCCGCCCTCTATCGCTGGTCTGTCTGCCTCTCTGCCATTGTCGTCGTTCGGTTCGTTTGACTCCGGTGACAGTTACAAAGTGGCATCAAGAATGCGTAATTTGAGTCGGCGACCAATGTCCTGCGGTTATTTAACATGACTCGACATTCAAATGAAACAAAACACCAAAAAACATACAACACTCTACATCCCTCTCTCTCTCTCTCTCTCTCTCTCAATCTCTCGCTAAGTCTACATACATACATATGTGTGCAATGCTATGTTTCACGCACTTTCTCCAGGGACTTTGCTCGCAAATAAATTGCATGAGAAATTTTGTATTTGTTCACTTGTTTCAGCTCCAGGGAGAATAAAACCAAAAAAAAAAGAAGGAAAATTATGAATAAAAAAGCAAAGTGAAAGAAGAAGACGAAGTTTATTTGAGTGCAAATGACAACATTTGCAGCACATTCATACATTCATACATTTATTCATATTCATATTAATTCATTCACATTCATTACATTATATTTCTACAATGTTCATTTATGAATACAATCTCCACAAATCTTGTTCATTTTCATATTACTTCCTTTCTGATCGTCTTCCGGACTCATATCTTCGTCTTCTTTATTTTGTTCCTTTCGTTCTTCTGTATTCTTCGGAATTTTTCCTTGCCTTGTGTTCTTCGAACTTTTGCATTTGGACTTTTCCTTCAGACTTTTTTCTCGTCTTCCGACGTTTTTCTCGACTTCGGACTTTTTCCTTGTGTTTCCTTCGGCCGTTTTTCCTTGTTCTTCGGACGTTTTTCCTTTTGTTCTTCGGACTTTGGTCATGTGTTCTTCGGACTTTTCCCTTGTGGTGTTCGGACCTTTTTCTTGTGTTCTTCGGATATTTCTCTTGTGTTCCGCGGACTTTTTCCTTGTGTTCTTTGGACTTTTTCCTTGTGTTCTTCTTACTTTTTCCTTGTGTTCTTCGGACTTTTTCCTTGTGTTCTTTGAACTTTTTCCTTGTGTTCTTAGGACTTTTTCCTTGTGTTCTTCGGACTTTTGCCTTATTTTCTTCGGACTTTTTCCTCGTCTTCTGACTTTTTTCTTGTGTTCTTCGGACGTTTTTCCTTGTGTTCTTCGGATTTTTTCCTTGTGTTCTTCTGATTTTTTCCTCGTCTTCTAACTTGACTTCATCACTTAGTTCAGTCTCCTCTTCTTATTCCATTTTGGACTAGATGGTGCTGATCTTCTTGTAGCAGTTCTTGCTCTCTTCTCTCCTTCAGCTTGCCTTGCTCTCTTCTCTTCTTCAGCCTGTCTTGCTCTTTTCTCTTCTTCGTTTCTTGCTCTTATTTTTTCTTCTTCAGCTTTTCTGGCCCTATCTTCTTCTTCTTTTCGGGCTTTTTTCTCTGCTGCAGCTTTTTTTTCTGCAGCTTTCTTTTCTGCAGCAGCTTGTCTTTTTCTTTTTTGTTCATCCTTTTTAGCTTTCTTCTCTTCTTCAGCTAATTTGGCTTTTCTTTCCTCTTCAGCTTTTTTTGCTTTTCTTTCTTCTTCAAGTTTTTTGACCCTTTCTTCTTCAGCTTTTTTGGCTCTACTCTCTGCTGCAGCTCTTTTCTCTGCAGCGGCTTGTCTATCTGCTAATTGTTGTTTGGTTGCTGCAGCTTTTCTGTCTGCTAAAGCTTTCTTATCTTCTGCAATTTTTTTTAATAATTCATCTTGTGTTGCTTTTCTTGTTACTGTTTCTAGTGAAGATTTTCTTGGTCCTGTTTCAGATGAAGATTTTTTTGCTGGTGCTTCTGCTGCAGATTTTCTTGCCATTTCTTCTGCAGCTTTTCTTTCTGCTTCTTCTGCTGCAGCTTTTTTTGCTTCTTCTCGTTGAGCTTTTCTTGCTGCAGCTCTTCTTTCTGTTGCAGCTCTTTTTTCTTTTCTTGCTATTTCTGCTGCAGCTTTTCTTGCTGCTTCTTCTCTTTCAGCTTGTCTTGCTGCTTCTTCTTTTGCAGCTTGTCTTGCTGCTTCTTGTCTTGCTACTTCTTGTCTTGCCGCTTCTTGCCTTGCTGCTTCTTCTTTTGCAGCTTGTCTTGCTGCTTCTTCTCTTGCAGCTTGTCTTGCTGCTTCTTGTCTTGCTGCTTCTTGTCTTACTGCTTCTTGTCTTGCTGCTTCTTCTCTTGCAGCTTGTCTTGCTGCTTCTTCTCTTGCAGCTTGTCTTGCTGCTTCTTGTCTTGCGGCTTCTTCTCTTGCAGCTTGTCTTGCTGCTTCTTGTCTTGCTGCTTCTTCTGCTGCAGCTCTTCTCGCTGCTTCTTCTGCTGCAGCTTTTCTTGCTGCTTCTTCTGCTGCAGCTCTTCTCGCTGCTTCTTCCGCTGCAGCTTTTCTTGCTGCTTCTTCTGCTGCAGCTCTTCTCGCTGCTTCTTCCGCTGCAGCTTTTCTTGCTGCTTCTTCTGCTGCAGCTATTCTTGCAGCTTCTTCTGCTGCAGCTATTCTTGCAGCTGCTTCTTGTGCAGCTTTTCTTTCAGCTTCCGCTGCAATTTTTCTTGCTGCTTCTTCACGTGCAAGTTTTCTTAATGCTTCTTCTTTAGCAAGTCTTTTGGCTTCTTCTTCTGCAGCTTTTCTAGCTGCTTCTTCTGCTGCTGCTTGCATTGCTGCTTTTTCTGCAGCAGCTTGCCTTGCAGCTTCTTCGTCTGCCGCAGCTTTTTTTGCTGCTTTCTTTTCCCTCCTTCTGGCTCTCCTTTCAGCTTTTTCTGCTTCTTTTTCTTTTTTCAACTCTTCTGCTGTTGGTGCTGCTGCCGTTGCCGCTGCCGCTACCGCTGCTTCTCTCATTGCTGCTGCTGCCGCTGCTGCTGCTGCTGCTGCTACTGCTGCTGTTTCTACTTCCTTTGCTCTTGCCATTGCCAATGATTCTTCATTGGAATTGGAATTGTCCATTTGCATTGTCGATCGACTTGAAGCTGATTCTTCCACTACTTGCATTGCAGATTCTACAGTCTTCTCCTCCGAGTTGTGATATTTATATTTCTTTTCAGATTTATGATCTGTTGTTGTAGCTCCAAATGTCTCTGGCGAATTATCCTTATGTTTCTTGGATTTACGTTTCTTCTTCGACGATTTTGATTTGTATTCAATTTCCGGCTTTGTTTCAGTTTCCGCTTCACTTACAATTTCCATATCTATTTCCATAATGTCTGATTCTTCAAATTCTTGTCCCATCAATTGTCTCAGTTGTTTAATCGTTATTTTATTTTCGGCACGCACCTGTGCCGAATATTGACCCAGTAGCGTAATGTAACTATATTAAAGAAATATATAAATGAATGAATATACTTTATGAAGCAAAAGAACAGAAAGAAAGAATGAAAAGTTATCTTCAACGGGCCGGAGATTTCATACTATTCCCTTGCAGTCTTTAAAGAAAACTTTTCATACAAAAACCTAATTTTCGACCAATCGTACCTATAGCAGCTATATGATATAGTAGGCTGATTTAGATCAAATTTCTATGAGACGTAGATATATTCACTTAACACAAATACTATAAGTTTCAGAAGGATAGCTTAACAAATAAAAAAGCTTTACATACAAGAACTTAAGTTTCGGACTATTCTTCCAATGGCGACTTTATTATATAGTGGTCCGATTTCAGCAAAATTTATAAGAGACGTCTAGATCATCACTGAATTTAATTTATGTGAGTTTCATCCGGATAGCTTAACAAACATAGAAAAAACACAATCTTCAGCCTATTGTTCCTATGAGAGCTATACGATATAGTATACGATATATAGACCAAATTTATATGAAGCATCTAAGTAGTTAGGAAACTCAACTCCTGTAAGTTTCAGCCGGATAACTTAACAAACATAGAAAAAACACAATATTCAGCCTATTTATCCTATAGCAGCTATATGATAGAGTGGTCCGATCTTGCCGCATCCGACTTGTATGCAGCTCTTGTGCATAGGGAGTATGTTTACAAAATTTCATTGAGTTAGCTCTAAATCTAAAAGACTAGATTGTATTGAAACAGATAGACAGACGAACATGCACATTTATATTCTCCTATCGATGCTGACCAAGTATATATATATATATATATATATATATACGTACCGCCTGCATAAATTTAAATTGGCATCCGCACGCAAAAGTGATTCAGGATTGGCGCCCATAGCAACAATCTCTTGACCTTCTTTCTTAAGAACGACACTCATGGCATGCAATAAATCTGGATTATATGGCGCAATATGACGTGCTGTCATTAACCAATATTTGGCATCCCAAGTACTTCCCATATGATAATATGCACGTGCAAGCAATGCCATAAGTTTTACATTGTTCTGTTGATATGGCAAGCACCGTTTATATAGATGTATAGCTTCTACATAACGTCTGGTTTCTAGTGCTATATTCGCCAGATTATAATTAGCTGAATAACAATTAATATCATAGGCTTCCAAAATGCGTTTAAACATTTCCATGGCTTCATCATAAAATCCAAACTTGCAGAGTGCAACACCTATGCCATTGGCTGCCGGTATGCACGATGGATATTTCACGAAAGTCTAAAAACCAGCAGAGAGACAGGAAGAGACAGGGAGAGAGAGATAGATAGTTAAATATTAAAGGTTTTCCTTTCCCGTTCAAGTTTTACCATTCTAAACATTTCCAATGCCAATTGTTGCTGCTGCTTTGCAGTTTCCAAATCACAGTTCTCCATAGCCTTCTCCAGTTGCATCAAATGAATATTACCGATGGCAACGCGAATATAAGCTTCATGAGTTTCACCACAATGTTGCAAAGCAATATTCAAATATTCCATGGCCCTACCAAGGGATGACATTGATGCCAAAGTATTTCCTATGTTTGTACTGCAAAATTTACAAAAATTAAGTAAATGCAAATTTTCAAGTTTCAAAAACTATTGATCAACTATTTACCTGCTGTGTGGATTTTTCTGGCCATATTCATTCATGAATGAAAAACAATCCTTGACCTGCTTTTGATTATCCAATTTCAAATATAACCAAGTCAATCGAACATATGCCTCATAATAATTCGGATATGTTTTAATAATCGAAATATAGCAATACTCAGCCTCATTGTCACGTTTTAAATGCTCCAGGATGCGCGCTTTATTGAAACGCATTGTTAGGATAATGCTCTCAATACCATCTTGCGTTGAAGGATACTCATACTCCAAGGCTTTATCGATTGTTGCTAATGCTTCATTATATAACTGAAGATATGATTGCAACGTTGCAACATTATTTAGCCATACTATTGGCACTTTCGATATTGTATAATATTGATTTTGTTTTTTATAGGTTTCTATAGCCTGCTCATAGGCATGTAATGCTTGTTTCCAAAGTCTTTGATGCTCATAGGCTTGTGCCAATCCTATCCAAGTATTATAATCAACGTTACCGCTAGTTAATTTCAAGATGCGATGATATAATTGTATAGCAATATTCAAATGATCCAAATTCTGTTTATCCTGGCAATATATTGAGGCTAGCAAATAGAGCGCATCCTTCTGATTTGGCAATTGTCTGAGCAAGGTACGCAATATCGATATTGCATTGCTAAATTCACCACGTCGCACATGCATCTGTGCTAGTCCCATGTATGGCAGAAAATATCCACCGGGTGCATGATTTACGGCCTTCATATAAAAAATAAAAGCACGATCATACTTTTCCATTGAATGATAACTATGCGCTATGTAATAACAATTCTGTGCCATCATCAATGGACTGTCCGTATAGCGTAAAGCATTACCAGCTGCAATATGCAATTTGCCAAATTCCCGGGAACTGTGATAATAGGCGGCCATCCAGCTGAGCACCAAGGGATGACAATTATTCAAATTGTAGGCTGCGATTAGTAATTTAATTGCCTCTCTGGTCGTTGATAATCGTCGCTCATTGAGCTTGATATGTGCAAGGCCTAGTAATGCATTCAGGCATCTCACATTGTTGGCCAAGGCCAATTCGAAGGCACGTTGTGCACGAGCTTGATTGTTTAACTTGAGAAAGCAATGTCCAATGCCAACACGTACATCGGCTGCCTTATCGGGAAAGAATTTGATGACATCCTTGAAAAAGGATAATGCCAAACTATATTCCCCACGATCAAAACTCAAGCAACCACGTCCCAATAATGCATATAGACTATGAGAATCGAGACGCAGTACCATGTTGAATAAATTTTGAGCTTCGTTTAAGTATTGTCCTCCGAGAACTAGATAGCCATAGGCACGACATAAGTAAAAATATTTACTATTATTTCCCATTAATTGGGCAGCTTCCATTGCTTTAACAAAACTGTAGACTTTGGCAATATACTCCCGTCGATTGACACCGTTATCCGTACAGATCATACGTACATTAATTGCTATTAGCATTTGATAGGTCATGGCAAGATCTGACTTGAATTCCCGATATTTAGTATTGGCACGACGAAGGGCTGCCTCCAACATCATCGAGTAGGCCGTGTAATTGCGAACGCTATAAAATGCGCGCTACAACGAACGAAAATGGGAGAAAGAGAGGAAGAGTGAGGGAGAGTGAGGAAGAGTGAGGAAGAGTTAGGAAGAGTGAGGAAGAGTGAGGAAGAGTGAGGAAGAGTGAGGAAGAGTGAGGAAGAGTGAGGAAGAGAGAGGAATAGTGAGGAAGAGTGAGGAAGAGTGAGGAAGCGTCAGGAAGAGTGAGGAAGAGTGAGGAAGAATGAGGAAGAGTGAGGAAGAGTGAGGAAGAGTAAGGAAGAGTGAGGAAGAGTGAGGAAGAGTGAGGAAGAGTGAGGAAGAGTGAGGAAGAGTGAGGAAGAGTGAGGAAGAGTGAGGAAGAGTGAGGAAGAGTGAGGAAGAGTGAGGAAGAGTGAGGAAGAGAGAGAAAGAGAGAGAAAGAGAGAGAAAGAGAAAGATAGAGATACAGAAGTGTCATCCGAAATTATAAAAAAAAAAATAATAATAATTGCAAGCCGAATCTGCAACAATTATTTCTATGGGAGCTTTATATTATTGTTGAACGATTTCAGTTGATGCAACTTTTAATCAGGAACATTCAGGAATATTCCGGAACATTCAAGAACATTCAAGAACATTCATACACATACATACATATATATATATATATATATATATATATATATATATATGTATATTATCACATATTTCTCTATAAAAATAATATTAATATAATATTAGAGATTCACTTACAGCTCGATTCATCCACTCGCGCAATGGGACAAAATTTCTGGTAAAATCGTCAATCTCTTGCTTTATTTGATGTGGATCTGGTTGCACTTTGGGACGAGGCTCATCATCGATGTTTTGCCCTAATGCTACAATATCATTCGACATCTTGAAGGAAATTTAAAATAAAATCTTTCTTCTCTACAAAATGTCTGCGATTCAAATTTATTTTACTTTTTTTTGCGATGACTTGCACAATTTTTTTTATATATCAATTTTTTTTTTCTTTCACTGTCATAGACTGCTGCGAAATGAGAGTGAATAAAAAAGTGCTCCCCAATGTTGACCGTAAGAATATATCGATATAAAGAATAATATGGCAAAAAAAAAGTATAATCGTGCAATATCAGTATTAAAAAAAAATATTAGTTATTTAGTTAGAAATTAGTTAAAATACTATAATATAATTATTATAAATAAAAAAAAATAATAATAAATATAATAAATAATATAAATTTAATATTAATATAAAAATATTATAAATTATTATTTGTAAATAAATTTAATTTTTATTTATAATTTTAAAAGCGTTTCATAAACATTCATTTTGATATAATTTCGAAATATTTTAGAATAATAAATATGGATAAATATATAAATAACTATATCTAAAATAAATGTTTATTAATAAAAATGATATTTATTTTTATAAAAATAAACAAATAAATCATAATTATATTTTATAAGCGATAAAAAAAAAAAACTTGTTCTAAAGCAATTTGATGACAACCTTACAATCAGCAATTTCTTGCTAATGTTTCATTCCTACACATTCCACAGTCAGCCATAGATATCTACGTATATGTGTGCATGTCATGTCTGTGTGTGTATGTAAATACAAAAGAGATTTCTGCAAATCAATTTATTTTTAACTTTAATTAAACAATTGCCCAATACACAAACAATAACAACAATCAACACACACACACACACATGCTTTTGTATGTGACATTTCTGTTTATTCAATCTTCAAGTTGTTTTCAGCACCTTTTATTATCTGTCGCAGCAGCAGCGACAGTGCTGTTGCTGTCTTACTCATTCACTCTCAGCATTGCTCTTACGTTAGAGCGCCCTCTCACGGCGAGTGTCAATGTCAATAACGAAAACAATAAGAACAATAAGAGCAGCAACAATAAGTGCGACAAGAACAACAATAGTAACAAGAGCAATTGCTGTAAACCGTAATTTATGACGTAAATTATATAGGACAAAGCTTGCAATTGTTTTTGTTGTTGTTGGCGACAGCAGCGTCGTATAAACAAGCAGCGAACATAATTATTTTTTATGCTCTCGCCCTTTGCGTCGATATTCGTGTATATGTTCATTTTCGTTATTATTCGCCAAATATTGCTTGTCACCTTTTTTTTCCAGTTGCGCGCAATGAAAACGAAATCAATAAACTTCAAGAGCTTCAATTATGCTTAGAGTGACAATGTTAAGGTGACGAGAGAGCGGAGAGAGCAGGGCGAGCGTTATGTGAAGAGAAGAAAGAGTAAAGAGTAAAGAGTAAAGTAAAGAGAACAACGACAAACATTAATTGAATTAAATACTCGAAATTATATCGCAAGCGCGTCAAGGTTATACAAATGCTAATCCATTCGATATGCCAGCTTAATGTTGTACATATTTGACATCCGCATGAAGAGAACTTGTTCTCATTGCTCTACGACTATAAATGGAGCGTTTCAATGTATGACAAAGCATCAGTCCAACGCACTTCAATCTCTAAGAACGTTCGTCGTCTAAACACCAAAAAAAAACTCAACATGAAAGTAAGTTGAAAATAAAATAAAAGAAATTTAATTTCACTTTTTTTTTATTTACTTTCTCTTTTTTTTTGTAGTTCCTCATTTGCTTTGCTCTGCTCTTCGTTGCCATTGCTCAGGCTCATGTTGTTGCACCATTGGCTGCCACCTATGCCGCAGCACCTGCTGTCACATATACTGCTCCCACAGTTTATTCTGCTGCCATTCCACGCGCTTATACAACATACGCTGCTGCTCCCTCAGTCTATTCTGCATCATATGTGGCAGCACCGTCTGTCTACTCATCATATGCTGCCACACCATTGGCTGCCACTTATGCTGCCGCACCTGCTGTTGTTTCCACAATCCTCAAGAAATAATCAGATGAGAGGAAGAATCGATCAACCCGTCGTCACCATCGCCTTCGCAGTCATTGTCTGTCTATATTCTCTATGTCTACGATATGTTATATCCAAATTTAGATTATGTCCAAATAAATTGAGCTGAAATTAAGATTGACAAGAGGTTTTTATTCGATTTGACGGCACGATAAATTTTGTAATAGCGTTCAACATATCTGACATATATATAAATATAAATATATATCGGGTGTGTTTTTTATAATATTTTCTGTGCAGCGTTTAATATTTTCTTTTTATTACAAAATTTAATAAATTTCTTTGCGAAATTTAAATCTAGATAAAAATTATTAAATTCTGATTTAACAGAAAATATAATAGAAATATGAGCATAGAAATTATAGAAAAGAGAATTTTTTAAATATTTGCAGTAAAATTTATTTTTGATTTTTCTAGAATTTAATAATAAATGAAAATATTTATGCACAAAAATTTAATAATTTTTCTTAGAAATTTAGCGATTTTTTATTTGAATTGTTTCAGAATTTTTTTTAATATTTATTTATTTTTTAAATTATGTTAAATTATTTTTCTTCTTTTTTATTATAATTTTTTTAAATATAATTATTTTTAATTTAATTATATAATATATTTTTATAATATAAATATTAATTTTCTTACATTTAATTAAGAATTCTGCCAGCAATTCTTAAGTTTTATATAGAAACGAGAATTTCATAGCATAAAAATGCGATAAATATGAAATTGTCGACATTAGCTTTTTGCATTTGCATGAAGAGCCGCGAATAAAACGTAAGTTGCGCTTTTACGTCAAAAAATCTCAGCATGTTTTAGTATATTTTGAAAAGCTGTGGGGCATTTTATGCGAGGGAAATGTTGTAGGTGTAGGGGATGGGAGCTGTAGAGGGAGAGGAGCTTTGGGTGGAGGGAAGCTGTGTGGGGAGTGGAGAAGTGTGGGGTAGTTGCTGATGTTGTTAATGTTATGCAAATGAATTATGATTCGACACGTGTTTGCATAACACACACAGACAACAAACAGAGCAAGGGAGAGAGAGATAGTGTGTGAGAGAGATAGATAGAAACGTGTCAGTTTGTGAGTGCTTGACAAACAGACGTAGGAGTCAAGTTAACTAATCACATTTAGATTAAGCGAAAATAATTATTGATTTTATGCACGAGCTTAAAAGAGCGAGACAAACAGACAGTCAGACAGTGAGTGAGTGAGTAAGAGATATACACAGATAACAGTTTTCATAATAGTATTTTGAGACGCAGCAAAACTTGAAAACGTGTTTCACAGCGATTATAAACAAAAACGCAACGCGAACGCGAACTTGAACGCATCGCAATAGACAAAAGAAAACAAAAGTTTTTGTTTTTACGCGGAAAAAGTTTTGCCTAAATCACTTAGAGAAAAACCAAAAAAAAAAAAAAAGAAATAAGAAAACAAGTGTCGGGCATGTCGAAAAATCATACCGAAAAACGAGAATTCTAACTCAAAAATTCACCAAGCAAACTTTCGCTCACGTCTTGCCGCTGCTGAGTCTCATCTTCAGACACTTCTCATCCTTCTTTCCACGGTCGTCCTACGTTTTGGGTCTTCAACTACAGCTACAAACTGCGACTGCAGTGTAAAAGTTTTCTAGCAGTAAAGTTGCTGTGGGAGAGTAGCAGGAGGGGCGGGGGGATGAGGTAAATAAAAGTTGTTTGGCAACAGTTGCGAATGCCTGCCTACAAATATGATGTTATGTTATTTATAGAAGAACAACTTGTTTTTCCTACATGTCGAAATTAAATTGAGCGCAAATGTTGTTGAGTTTTCCTGCGGGCCAATTAATTTATCAGCATTATACACTTGTGGCAAAGAGACAGCGATAGAGAGAGAAAGAGAGAGAGAGAGGGAGCACAGTAGGGAAATGGGGAAAAATACCTTTACAATAATATTGCCACAATGTGACAGAGTTTCGCTTGTTGCATCCCAATGGAAGCAAAACAATAACAGCAGCAGCAACAGCAGCAGCAGCAGGAAGAGAATGAGAAATGAGAAATGCAACAAAAGTCACAACAATTGACAAGGCAATAAGAGTATGAAAGAGACTGAGAGTGACAGAGAGAGGGTGAGAGAGAGTGAGGGAGTGTGAGAGAGAGAGACATTGTAAGTTGAAGGCAACAGCGCAGAACTAATACGATATTCATTTCTCATTTCACAATTTCTTGCATTTTCTCTATTGTTGTCGGTGTGTTCTGCTTGTCGTCGCATTGAAATTGACAACATCCTCGAAAGGATTTAGACCGCACTGCGTATTCCGCTATGTAATTTCGATAACAATTCAACCTGAAAACACACACAAAACACTTGAAAAAGCACTTGTAAATAAAGCTATAGAAAATATATAAGTCTAAAAAATATTATGAGGAATTTCAATAAAAAATTTCGAAAGAATTTCAATATTTGATGCAATAAAATAATTGAAATTTTATTCATTATTCAAAATATCAATATTTGCACCCAATGGGCTTTTCACCTTCTGATAAATCGACCAACGACTATGTTTTGTTGAGTCTGCAAGCTATTCATCTACTTCTGAACGGATTCTTTCCATTTTTCCCCACAGAACAGCGATATCCTCTGTTGTTAGGATATTAACCACGTTCAACTGCGTGCGGGAGCGTCCGTCCAGGCAAACCAGTAAGTAATTTCTTTGGTCCCCCATGATCCCTTCGAGTTTCTTCTACAATTTCATTTTGATCCACTGGAGCTTCCTCTTGGTGAGCCATTTCCCACACGCCATTCTGTTGCGGCACTATCAGCTTTCTCTTGCCACTGCTGACAAAACACTGATGAAAAAATACAGGAACAATAAAACTTACAAAGTAACGTGCACCAGGCTTGTTTCATTGATCCTCAAATATCTGTTTGCATCAAAACTACTACGTCAATTGAGCGATTTGCGTTAGCTTTCGGAAATTATTTAACGGAAATTTTAATTTTAGCACATGTCTGTAAAATAACACTGTAACTCTTTAATATACATACGTATAACACATCGACAAGAATTACTATTAAAGTTATTTCATGTTACTCGTTACCCTAGAGTCACAGCTTGCCTTAGTCTACTTATTCTTTGCTAAGAGTATTCGCTCTTTATATTTAGCAAAATTCGATCGCTCACAACATGTAGATGAGCTGTTGCGCCGCTGTCCGAACATCACATACTAGCGGCAGTTCGTTCGTTTTGATTGCGCGCCAGAGCAGAAAGCAGAAAACGTTTTCTCGTTCTCTTTACTCTCTTTCTCTGCTTGCCTTGTAGTTTTGTGGCCGCGTTGACCGCACAACCAGCACTGTAGCGGATTTTCTCGCTCCTTTTTGTTGTCCGTTATTCTTATAACCGTTATATTTCTTATTCACTTTCGAACTCTCGTCGGTCGTGAGCGCAGCATACACACTGTTGTTTGCCTATTGCTCTTTCAGCGACCGCTTTGTGTCGCTCGCCGTCTTCGAGAAGTTTCGATTTTATGATTTCACACGACTGCAACTTATCCCTTGTTTTTGCATAGCAATAACGTAATGTTCATAGTCTTTAAGCAAACTTGCCAGCAACATAATCACTTTTATCGGATCAGATATAGAACCATTTCTATCTCACATAATTTACTCGTATTTTCTAGGAATTCATTAAGATGTTCATGAACATTATCACCATGCTGTAATTTTAACCGTTAAAATCTCTGATAGTTAAGTTGATCTTGATGTATAGGACCAAGTGAACCTCTTTTAATTTGTTCCATGTCTCTAATGATGTAGCATAATTCGTAATATGAAACAAGTGCAAAGGTTTCACATTTAGTATTATTGAAGCACGGGACTTCTTTTTCCTTTTCTCCCAATTAAGAAGTTCAGGTACAACTTCAGCTTTAACCAAACTTACTACTAACCACTTCCCGCAGATCTGATGTAATCAGAACACTTTCCATATTCATGGATCATGCATCATAATTCCCTTCACTTTTATATTTCAATTAGTAAAATAATAAATTTCAATATTTATTTATTTAAATAGAATTTAGTTTTAACTTTAATAAATTTATTTTATTTATATTTCTGGCAATTAAATAGTTTTTGGCATTATATCATATGCTGGAACAGACTTATCATATCTATCATATAACGTAAATATATAAATATACATATATACATATATCTATATATAAAAGCGACTTATATAATTTTGCTTATTTCCTTGTTGCTGTTGTTCCGGCCTAATAATTAAGCCTGCTGCCGTGTGAAGTGCATATCAAACACGTTGGCGCGCGCATTTCGTGGCGTCTCAAGAGTTGCCACGCCTATCCCAGAGCGCTTCACTTGGCGCACTTCAACAGCTCAACAATGCAGAGCATAAAAAATAAATAAGGGGTAAAAAAAAGAAAGGTTTCTACACGTTTCGCATGTTGTTTATTATTGTTGTCGTTGTTGTTGCTGTTGTAGATTTGTTGTTTGTTTGTCTGTTGCACGGATTGGGACAAGGAGCAAGAGAAAGCCTTGACAATGATGACTCCGTCACGGCCAGTCGGCCCTTAGTCCCTTTTGTTAGCCACGCCTGCGACTACTGCTGGAAAATGCTATGAGTACGCGTCCTGTCAGTGCTGCTCAGACACAATACAAAAGCCAAAAGGATAAATGAGTCTGAAGTGCAGTTGTGCAGAAAGTCAAAGTAAGAAAATGAAGACAAGCAAGTGGTAGAAGTGGAAGTGGAAGAGCAAGAAGATGAAAAAGAAGAAGCAGGTAAAAGGTAGCTACGCAACTGTTGTACAAGTTCAGCAAGCATGTGTTGAAAGCATATTGCATACAGTCGTGTCTCGATATAATGAACTAATTACTACAAGCACTGTTAACATGATTGAACATGTTCATTATTGAAATGAAGCTGACAAATTTGACTGTTCATTATACACAATGAGTTGTTCATTATACACAGACATGACTGTAGACATGAATTATTTATTTCTTTATCATGCATATTTTTATTTTTCATATTTTCTTTTTGTATTGCGCATTTTATTTTATTTTTGCTTAATTTAAGCAATATTTAAATTTAAATATTTTATTAATGTTGAAAATTTGAACATATTCTACAGATATTTAAATCAAATATATGTAAATATAAATAAATAAATAAAATAAAAATATAAATATTTAAATTTTTAATTTTTTTTATTAGTATTTTATATTTTTATTATTATTTTATTTTTTAATTATTATTTTTATATTACTATTTTTAATATTTTTATTATTAAATTATTATTTAATTTTTTACTATTATTTTATAACTATTTTATTTTTATTTTATAATTATTTTTTATTATTATTTTATAATTTAATTTATGTTTTTTAAATATTTTTTATTATTTTATTTTTTATTAATTTTTTTTATTATTATTTTATTTGTTTATTTTTTATTAATTTTTCATATTATTTTATTTTGTTATTTTTATTTTATTTATTTCTAATGTTTTTCTATTTTTAAATTCCACACAAATTATCAAACTCTTTGCAGTAATGCGCTTAGTTATTTCTCTCAGTGTACTTTTAGTGCATGCATAATTTAGTTATTTATTATTAAAAAATGTTTGTCAACTAAATGAATTTGCGGTTAAATTTATTTTCTTAAATGCCGCATTAAATATTTATTGTAAATAAATGCTGCTACAGCTAGAAAAAAGAAAATGTTAATCACAAAAAAATGTATAGGAAAAAAAATAAATAACAATAATTAAAATGTATTTTTGAATTAATTTAATTAAAAATGCAAAGTGCAAAGTACAAAGTGCACAGAGAAATGAACAGTTTTAGCCTTGAAGTTTGAAGCGTTTACTTTGCTTTTGCATTCTGCCGACAGTCAATCAAATGTCGATTAACGTCTAGTTAGTTGTTGCAAGTCTGCTGTTGCTTCCACTGCTACTGCTACTGCTGCTACTTGAAGAACTCTTCACATTAGCTAAGGCAAAAAGTGCTGGCAAAACTGGCGACTGGCACCAAATGCGCGTCGTCGTCTTCCGTTTTCAAGTCGCCGCCTTCCGCCTTCGATGCCATCTTCCACTTCCGTTGGGCTTACTCCAGCTCCTGCTACCACTTCCCATCCCTATCCCTGCGGCTGCCTAAGCACCATTGTACTTCAAGTCTGATATGAGTTTGCTTTCCTTCCCCCACACCGCCAACCGTCGCCCTATGTTTCTGTGCCTTGGCACCGAGCGCCACTTCGACTGCCACTCATTATCGGCGTGTTTGTTTTATGAAGGTCGTTTCCAACAGCCCCTAACGGCACAAAAGGATTTGGGGCACGCACGCAAGTAGCAAGTAGCGATGCCCCCTCCACCTGCCATTGCCACAATTCAAGTTGCTTGGGCAAGTTCTTAGCCTATGCTACAACATTTTCGCCATTTGCCATTGTTATCTGTCGCTTGCTGTTCAGTTTCCTCCTTCCCCCCCCCCCCTCGTACTCTCCTTCTTTCAATCTCTCTGCATTCCTCTTTTGTCCAGCTGTTTATATGCTCCTGCTTTATGACACTTTTGTATACAGCGACCCTGCTACTGCTTCCCCTCTACATCCCTCTCTCAAGCTATTTGCACGATGATATCTTTCAAAATCAAACATTTCGCTTGTGTCCGGCAGAAACCAAAAATTTGTCCTTTGCTTTTACAAAGTGCTAATAGGACAAGCTGTCAAATGGAATGTGAATGAGAAACACAAGAGAACTACAGTGGGAGTGTGGGGAAGGGGGAAGCGCAATGATGAGCTGAGCAAGAGTAGAGTCAGAATGACAGAGTGAGTGAGTCGGCAGTTTTGTGGATGAGCCCCAAGTTCATCATAATTGCGTATGACAACACAGACGAAAACGGAAATCTGAAAACAACTTGCCAAGCATTTGCCATCTCTCTCTCTCTCTCTCTCTCTCTCTCTCTCGCATGCTCGCTCACTCAGTGTCTTGTTGGCAGAGCACATTAAATTATGGCGCATTATTGACAGTTTATCAAATTGATTTAACAAAGCGCATTGTTGTTATTGTTGTTGTTGTTGCTATCTTGCTTGCTCTTGCTGTTGTTTCGCTTGCTGTTGTTATTGCTGCTTTGCTTTGCTTTGCTTGCCAGCTCTTCCCATTCCCATACACTTGCCATCTTGCTCTTGCACACACGCGCTCTGCCGGCTCTCTTTCACTCACTCTCACTCAGTCTCTCTTGCTGTTTTGTGTATTTTAAGCATCCTTAAGTGGTCATGATAAATGTTATGGCTCTTTCTCTAGTTTTATAACTCCTCATACCATCCCACACACCCTACTCCACCATCCCTCACTCCATATATTCACCACACGCTCTTTTTTGCTATGCGCTCACTGCCGCGCTCTTTGCCTTTGCCATTGCCTTTGTTCTCACTCGTTGAGTGTTTGTCTCTCTCTGTGTGTGTGTGTGTGTGTTATGCTGAATTTATGTAATGCGCAAAGTTAAAGCATACTTTCGGCTGTTTGCTTAATGTTTGCTTCTCTTTTTTTTTTTGTTGCTTTTACTTTTGCCTTTGCTTGGCAAAATTTTAGTTAATTTTAGTTTTGTTTACACGACCAGCAAGCAGCAAGCAGCAAGTAGCAAGCGAGCAAAGTATGTTAAATTGTCTGCTTGCTGTTGTTTTATTAATTTAAACAAAAAGCTGCCTGCAACAAAAAAAAGAAAAAAGTTTATCAACTTTTTAGGTAAACACATTCTTTCATGCCATCTCGCTCACACACGCACTGTATGTGTGTGTGCATGTGTGTAATTTGTGACAAAGCTGAAATGTGCTTGGACAAGCAGCAGCAGCAGCAGCTTGAGGCTTTAAGTGTCATTGAAACTATTGAATCTATGTCAAAAAGGCAGCAGAAAAAATTAAAAAAAAAAAAAAATAGTTGCAAAATTTAGAACATTTTTTTTTTAATATTTATCAAAATTAAATTTTATGCTGCATTTAAATGAGAAAAAGATTGTAAATTTATATATAGCACTTGCTATCTCTGTCGCACTCTCTGCATTTGTGCAGCTAGTTAAATATTGCTGCTGCTGTCTCTCTCTCTCTCTCTCACTCTTATCAGCCACAAAGTGCTTTAAACTCGCAATTTTTTTCTTTTATTTTCTTTTTTTGGGGATTTCTTTGCATTTTTTATTTTATCCCACGCTTTACGCTCATTCACTCTTTCTCTCACTCTCTTTCTCTCTTACACTATACCTTGTCGAAATTAAGCCAGTTAGCGAAAGGTAACGGAAGTCACGCTCTCTTTGCCCCTTTTTGCGCTCCTTTGGCCACAGCTTCAACCTGCTACTGCTGCTGCTATTTGTTGTTGTTGTAGCTGTAAATTTGCATAAAAGAACGCGTAGGACGCGCAGAATACAAAAGGATAAAGAAGAAGCAGCAGTAGCGAAACATACTTCAACTTGAGCTGCAGCTGTAATAAAATATTTTTTGCTCCCCACACCCCACACCCCTCTCCCATTTTAGCGTTTTCTGTTTTTTTTTTCTTTTCTTTTCTGTTTTTGGTGAAAAGTATAAAGAAAAACACACAGGAAAAACTAAACATTAAAAGAACGCTAAAAGGCAAAAGGCGAAGCATGAAACAGACAAAAGGAAACAGCAGCAGAGGCAGAGGCAGCAACAGCAGCAGCACATGAAGGAAACGGAAATGGAAAATGGAAGCTGCAATGTCGCGTTTTCTCCATATTTCTCTCATTGCACTTGATCGCAACCAGCTGCCAGCTGCTGCATTTATGCTGCTTCTTTCCGCTTTTCACTTTTTTGCCTTCTTTTTTTTTGCTTTAGCTTCTTCTTTTTCTGGTGTTGTATTTACTTTATTTATGCTTTGCCTTTTGACTTTTATTCTCACTGTACACTGTTAGCTAATCATTGTCTCTTTCACTCTCACTCTCTGCCTCTGCCTCTCTCTCTCTCTCTCAGCTGAACTCTGTAAGCAGCATACTTTGCTGTTCCAATTCCGATTGTTCAGAATCTTCTTCATCCTTCTCAGCGATGACGCAACGTTGCGTTTTTCTATGCTCATTTGTCTGCGCTTCGCGTGCAGCGCGCTCTCTTTCACGCGCCTTATGCATCTCCCAATAATTGCAGCAGTAGATTAAGACACCTGTAGACAAGAGCATATAATTATATTCTCTCTCTCTCTCACACACACACTCTCTCTCTCTCTTTCTTACTTACTCAAACTGCAGAGCAAGAACCAAGTGATGCTCGCTATAATAACCATCAGTGAATATTTTTGGCTATGTATTTTCGTGCTGCCAGTTTCGATCTCTGTCAAATAAAATTTACTAATATCTGGATATATATTTATCTCTGCATTTATAATTTTTTTTTATACCTTTCATTTGTGCTGTTATATTTGCATATTCCATTGTCTGATTTTCCATTGCTGATGCATTCAGCATGAGCTGCACTTGTCGACTGACTTTCAAGCGCTTTGCTGCATAGAGTTGTGCATATTGCAGCAACAACTGTTTAACTAGAAAGAAGAAGAAGCTATTGTTCAAGTGATAACAGTAAAATCAGCAAAATAAAAAAAAACAGCTAACAACTGTTTTTTATGCTAATTGCTAGAAATTCAATTGAAATTTCTTTAAATTTCTTCCAATAAAATCTTTTTGGTTTTTTTCTAGGTAAATGATAAAAATAAAATTTATTTCAAATTAAAAAACAGATTTTTCTGTTATTATGAAAAAAAAATTCCACAGATTTGCTATATACATATATAAGAAATACATCAAAAATATTTATATATTTTTTAGAATTTTTAAAATTGAAAATATAAGTAAAAATATGACAAGGATGCATAGGACCTAGGATGCATAGGACCTATATATAATATCTAATATTTAGTTATTAATATATATTAAATATTTATTTACCATTTATAAATATTTTTAAATTCTAAATTCCAATAAAAATCGTCGCATACATAAGAAAATTAAGTTCATTTATTCTTGTAGTTCATTCAAATCCAATTTTTTTCTAAGGATTCTCAATGCAATATTATTAGGGAACTCCAATTCAACAGTTTTAACGATTCTAATCGCATTATAATGGCCATAGAATAGAAATAATACTTATTCAATCAGTTTGCCATATGATATAATGTGATAATAATATTCTAATAGATAATCCTCCTTATGCCGAGACTTATTTCATCTTTTACTTTTACTTTTATTATAATCTGCGTGTTCAAGTCTTTCAATTGTTGCTCGTAGCTCTACTTTAACCTTTAACCTGTGCCGCTGTCCCTGTCCCCTGCATCCTCTGCTGCTCCACTGTGCGCTAATAGCAAGGCGCCGCATTGCATGACTTGTGCTCATATATCAAATATCGCTGGTAATACTCTCTCTCTCTCTCTATATATATATATATATATAGCTGACTATCGACTGCTGTCCACGTGCAGTTCGAATTTATTTATAGAGCGGCAGAAGCAGCAGGAGTAAGTAAGGGGAGCACGATGACGATGAGGAAGGCAAACAATAATATTGACGAAATTATTGGCGGCGCCCCGAAAAGAAATTCGAGACGAATTTCAAATTTAGTTTGTTTCTCTATCCCCACTCTCCACTCTCCACTCCCCCCTCCCCATCCCACTTCCTGCTCTGCTTCCTTTTTCTGTTTCTTTGTTGTCTCTGCGCTTCGTGTGCTTCTGTGGCTTGCGTGAGCGCTGCACGTAGCAGCTGGCTGGCAGCCCTAAGAGCCAAGTTACAATAATTACCAGCAGCAGTCCCTGTCCCTGTGCCTATCCCTGCCCCACTCTCTGCTCATGCTACCCCGTGCTATGCGCACAATGTTAATTGGCAAGAACAACAGCAACAGCAGCAGCAGCAGCAGTCTTGGCGATTTGTATGTCAACATGCTGTCAATATACTCAGCGGATGTGCTGGACTCAACATGACTGAACATGTCGAAACATGACTTGTGCCGCTCGAAAAAAAAAATAGAAAAGTCAAGTGGCGCCTCTCAACTGTTGCTAAAGCAACTCAATTGATGTGCAGTTTTTTTCATTTTTTTTTTGCTTCTTCTTTAACCCATTTAACATGACTATATCTATCTCGCTCGCACGCTCTACCTTCTTGCTCACTCTCTCCCCTATCTCTTATTGCCATACAAATACTAAGTATTCTCTAATTATGCTGCATCGCTTTCAGTGCACTTCGGCGAGTGGCACTTGCCATAGTACTCCTGCCCCTTGCCTCCTGCTTCATGCCCCTTGCCCCTTGCCACTGCCACACACACACACACACACACATGCAGCGCACATGGAATCAAAGCAGCTTCAGGTAGCCATAGAAGCGCATCCTTTCTTTTTTTTTGTGTGTGCTGAAATCCTTTTGCGCTTTTAGCTCAATCTCTCTGTCTCTCTCTCTCACTCTCCCGCTCTCTCTATCGTTGTCTCTTTCCTGTCGTCCTGCTGCTGAACTGACGTAATGAAATTAAATATTTAAGCTCGCTAACGCCTGAATGGGCCACTTCGCCGTTTCTACCACAAAGTCGCGATTTATACACAATACTGACTCGACTAGCAGATACCCTGTAAATTAAGAAATAGACAAAAAAAAACAGTTAGTTGTGCTTATAGCAGCATTAAGATTGATAAATACAGTGAAATTTTGTATAATCACTAATGACTATAAGCGTGCATACCCGATGCAAGTAAAATTTTTACAGGGTATAACGTAAGTCAACTTATTTATTATACTAAGTAATACTAAGCGAATGCTTTATATGCACTGCTAACTATCGCTGAGCACAGCATACTCTATGCGCTGACTAAGAAATTTACAGGGTATAATGCAAGTGAACTTAACTTTGTGCACTGTTTCATAACACACAGAAAGAGAGAGTGGGAGAGAGAGATGGAGAGAGAGAGAGAGAGGAGAGAGGAGAGAGGAGAGAGAGCGAGAGAGTCAGACATAGTGACAGTTGTCGTTGCTGCTGCAACTGTTGCAACAGCAGCTGCTGCTGCTTGCCTGCCTGCCGCTTTGCCGCTCACTGTGTATGCCAAGCATTGCGTATATAAGGATTAGGATTAGTTTCTGTCCGGTTGCAGTTCCGGTTTTGTTCCCTCTTTATGTTATTTTTTTTTTTTTTTGGTGACCAAGCGCAGAGCTTGCAACTCTGCGGCGGATTGTGGATTCCGGCAGCTTTTGTATGCTGCTTCGGGCTCAACACTTAACACGGGCGACGGCAATGGCAGCAACAGCAGCAGCAGCTTCACGTCATCTAATACAGTTGTGGCAACTGTTGCCACCTGCTGCCACCAGCCAACATACTGCCACCTCATGTTGCAGCATCAGAAACGTGCTGATGCCACACAAAAGTTGCCATTTTTACCCAAAAAACCATACCCCCCTCCCCCCCACAGACCGAATATTGCTGTCAAATCAAAATTTATTTGGCAGCGTATTCGATTTTGCCAATTTGCTTGCAAAGAAAAAAGCCAAAAAAAAAAAAAAAAAAACAAAAAAAGAAAAAGAGAAACAGTCAAAAAAAAAAGAGCAAACGAAGATAACAGACAAGAGAAGGCAGATAGAGAGAGAGAGAGAGAGAGAGAGAGAAAGGATGGGAGCAAAAGGAGTAAACAGTAAGCGATGCAGACAGAAACAAGGATACGGAACCATTGCAAATGCTACGTGATACGATTTTGGTCGCAGAGACAAGCTGGAAAAAGAAAAAGAGACAGGGACAGAGACTGTGAAAGAGCCAGGGACAGAGACAGCGACAGGGACAGAAGACAGGAGATAGAAGACAAGAGACTGTCTCCAAATTGAAAATAAAGTGAGCGATTCGCAGCAGTTCATGCAAATTAAGAAACGATGCGATAGAGAAATGGTGAGAGAGAGCGAGAGAGAGGAAACTGGAACGAAAGAGATAGAGAGAGAGAGTGGCAAGCAGGCTAGCAATTGGAGTGTACTGAATAGGGAATTAATACTCTATGACATTATTTATTTAACAAGTATGAACAAGATAGCAAAGTTATCTTTCACGTGCCGAAGTTACCCTTTGCAAGTTTTGAGCGATTGATTCCTATGACAGCTATGAAATATAGTCATCAGATTTAGACTAAATTTATATGAGATGCATGTGTCATCATTAAACTCAAATGCTGTAAGTTTTAGCAGGATACCTTAAGAAACAACAAAAAATAATACCCTAGTTTCAACCAATTGTTCCTATGACAGCTATATGATATAGTGATCCGATCAGCGCAGTTTCAGCTCATATATAGCTTGTTTATGGACATAGGAAGAGTGTATACAAAGTTTCATTAAAACGAAGAGACGGATAGTCGGATATGCACATTTGGATACTGCTGTTTATGCTGATCCAGAATATATTTATATACTTGGTGGGATCTGCTATGCCTTCAAATGGGCGTTACCAACTTCTGGGCAAAAAATCCTGAAAAATCCTGAAAAAGCATACTCGAATGTGACAATACTCGGTAGTAAAATATTGTGTTCTGCCTGAGTTGCGGCTTCCTTTATTTTTCCTACCAAATTTTATCATAGCGTCATTGTAAATCCAGATTTCTAATGATATATGCAGATAGACATATTCTATAAAATACTTATACACATATTAAATATAAGATAGTCGAATATATCCTCTAAACATAAACAATAAAAGCAGGATATAAAAAGCCTGTCAAGGAAAATTCCAAAAAAAAAATAAAAATAGAAATAGAAATAAAAATAATAGAAATTTGAATAAAAGTTGAATATTGTCCGCTTGACTTTATTTTGAGCTTGAAGTTTATCAAGTGCTTAACGAAATAAAAAAAAAAAAGGCTGCACTTGGAATAAGAATTGGCTCTATGAAGACTTCAATCGACTTTAATCATTGTACGAAAAATTTCTGCTTTGCATTCTTTCTTCTCTTGCTCTGTGAACAAATTTCAAATTTCTCTTTCTCTCCCTCTCACACACACACACACATTTTTCTCCATTTTGTTGCTCTATTAAATTCAAAAGAACTTTTGAAAAAAAAAAAAAAATGAAGAAAACATCTTTGCCTTTCAGCTCTTGACTTTAAATTTGCCGTAAGAGCAAAAGAATGAGAGCAACAGAAAAAAAATAAAAAAAAATCGAAAAAATAAAAAAAAAAAGAAAAGAAGAAAAGAAAAAAATACAAACGCAAATTACAAAAGCGGCAAACTACATAAATATCAGACGCATTCGAGCGGCAATGCAACAATTTTTAATTACCATTTAGGCGCTTGAACGAGCACAACAAAACCAGAGAACTGCGAACAGAGAGAACATACAGAGAGAAAGAGAGTGTGAGACAGACTGAGAGAGAGTGTAAAAAAAATTAAACAGAAATCGCCCAAATCGCCGGAAGCGCTTTAGAGGCCCATTTTGACTCGATTTTGCTGCTGTATTTTTTAGGCATTAAAAAATTAAAAAAGCGCACAGAAAAAAATACTAAAAAAAAAAGAAAAAGAAAGACAAAAAGACTGAAGCAGACAGAAATAAGGGCCAGAAAAATGGAACAAAAAAAATAAAATAAAAAAAATAAATGCAGAGAAAGAGAAAGAAAAAAAATGAAACGCGCTTGGGAAATTAAGTCAATGTCCTGCGGGGTCAGTTGCGTTTGGATAAATGTAATTAACCTTCAGGATAAGCATTGAGTTGGGTCTTTGATAATGAACGACAAGGACGATTGTGAAATGAGAAGAGTGAGCGAAAGAAAGAGAGAGAGATAGATAAGAGAGTGCAAGTGTCTTCCTCTTTAAATACGCGTAGAGCATTTTCGAAATACAATAAAGATATTGGAGACGGATACAGGAACAGACAGAATTTCAATTAATCGAAACGTAGTATGAGACAGAGAAGTTAAGAGAGGGAAAAGCACGATATGTCTGACAGTTACAGTTAACAAGTTGAAGGTCAAGCCAAGACTGTTTGCAAGTGAGAATTGCCGGGAGAGAAAAGATAAGATACAGAACACAAGATGTCTGGAAAGTATAAAGGACTCAAGGAGAAGTTGTCAGTATATGGAAAGAAAAGCAAGAGAAGAAGTTTCTTGGATGAAAGTCTGAGAAATTATAAAGGCCAAATGTTAGCGCATATATAATTTTTCCTACTACAGTTGAAATACTATCCTATTGTACAATTTTTAGAAGCGGACACCCTACTTGAGCGCCCTCCAAAAGAGTTTTCATGGTTGTCCGACTCTTATTTTGAGGAAAAATTTAATCAGTGAGAACAAAATGGCTGCTTAGGATCGTCCTGCCTATTAGTAAACCTCTGGATTTGCTGCTGAGCCTGTAGAACACTAGAACCGGGAAACTCTGTAAGTCTAAACTGTCATATAGTAAAATATATTACTAAAATATATTGAATAAAAATATTTCCTTAACTTAAATTAATTATTCAATAAATTTATTTTGAAATTACTTAAAATTCAATGCCAAATAATGAAGACAAATGACAAGTTGCATGCCACAAGCGAGTATCAAATATAACCAAGAACTTTCTTAACATTTCGATAGTCAACGATTAGTTGTGGTTAATGAGCAAATATAAATCATGTTTTAATATAGCTTTGAATTGAGCAGCATAACTTTAAGATGAACTACAAAGCCAAAAGACAAGAAACAATTTCCAACATACAGATGAAAAGGGAAGTGTGAGAGAGAAAGGAAGTGAGTGAGAGAAACAAGACAGAGACAGACAAATTTCTATTGAGATGAATATAGCAAATGCCGAATGCTTAATCTAATGGGCGTTACGTAGGCGTGGCCACCTAGTAGTAGTAGTAGTATTCTCGTATGTATGTATGTAAGGCAAGTTCTGGCTGAGATATTCATCAAGGTAAATAGAGCAAACCACATCATTAGGGCAGTCGCCTTGCGAATTAATTACAATGAGGCAAAGGTGTAAAACTCAATGCAGAAGCGATGGCAAGAAGTAAATGGAAATGGAGATGAAGCAGCATGAAGTAGGATGTGGCAGCAGCAGCAGAGGCAAAGCTTGGCAGATGATACCAGGGAACATCATTGACAAGGAAGCGTATGCTGCAGCAGTAACAATGAAAGCGTAACTGTAATTACCTTTGGTCACACACACACACACACACACACACATTCACCCACACACACATATAATTAACTTGATAATGAGGGCAAACTCGTAGTCGAAGCCGGAGATGTAGCCGTAGTCGTAGTCCGGACTTTCAGTATCTGGCCAAGTTGTCGCAAAGGCGCAAAATGTATGTAATGGTGTGTTAGTTGTTGTTGTTGTTCTTGTTGTTCTTGTTGTAACGGTAACTGTTACTGTGGTTGGAAGCTTCCTCTTCATCTCTCTCACTCTCTCTCTCTCTCTCTCGTGTGTGTGTGTCAGTGTCTCTGCTGTTGCGCTTTGTTTGCCATGATAATGACTTCCGGTTCGCCATGCAAAATGACAGCCGGAATTCGTAATTGCTTTTAAGCGTTTCAGGCCTGCTCTCAATTTGGATCCTTTGATTTGTAATTTCGCTACAAAGCAGACAAAAAGAAGCAGCAGTAGAAGTAGAAGAGTAGAAACTGCAAATAACAGTACTAAAAACTCGTAAGTCAAGTGGCCGGCTTACTATGTAAAACCGTAACCGTAAGGCAAGGCAAGGCAAGGTAAGGCAAAGAATTATCTAGTCGTAATTTCTTACGCATTTGACCCCAAAAAAAAAGGTGTGAAAAGCCTGGGAAAACTATGCGGCAAATTGCAATTCGACATGCAGTAAATACAGTAACAACAACAACAAGCGACACGCAGACACAACTAGAGAGAGAGAGAGAGAGAGAGAGAGAGAGGGAGAGCTAGAGAAAGAGAAAAATACAGGAAGAGTGCTAGTGTTATTATGCAAATGAATAGCATAGAGAAAAAGCAAGTAAGAAAACGTATCGAACAATTTGTGGAGAGAAAATACAACTCGACTTTGAAAATATCCGGTTGCAAAAAAAAATTATACTCCTAGAATTCTCCTGATTCTCCGATATTTTGCTTTGTTTTTTGCTGTCTTCCTCTGTTACTTTCTTCTCCAAATTCCTTTTCTTTCATTCTAAAGATCCTAGCCCTTGAAAAGCTCAAGTGACATAGTAGTATTACTCCAGAAAATTTTTATGTTCCTAAGTTCTTATCGGATTCAGAGCAAATTTTTCTATAGATATTGAAATAATTCTGTGAAAAACTCAAATTCCAATTTCTGTTTGCCCTGTCGCCTTGTATAGCCTTGTAGCTCATTTATTCCGGGTATAACAAGCAAGAAATTTTGCTAAAAGCCTCAAGTCAGACTCGTTATAGAAAACTGAAAGTAACTTTAAAAGGGAAAAACGTTGCCTTTTGCTTGCAATGAAAATTCTCATAAATTGATTAAATAAAGTTACGAAAATTCATACAAAAAAGTTTTATATACTATATATAGGGGAAAAAATCATTTGGGAATTGCGTAAAAAAAAAAAAAAAAAAACGAAACAATTTTGGAAATTTCTCATATTTAATTTCAGTAAATATTTGAATAGATGGAAAGAGGCGATGATTGGATGATGGTGGGGAAGTGTTAGAAGAGAAGGGAAACGGGGTTAAAAATGCTAATTAATAGCCAGTTGTCCTCTTGGACTTTTAGTGTTATCCCGCTAGATTTAGAAAATATGAAATTAGAGAGACAATAGAGTATGAGTATGAGTATGGGGTATGCGGTTAGTCAACTTTAAGACACAGCTGATAACTCTTTAACGTGGCTTAAATATTAATAGCATATTACGTATACGCCGCGTCGCTGCTTCGCGAATTGCAGTCGAGGCAATTGAGGCTAAAACGCTAGACCAACGATCCCTAGGGGATGGGGAGAGGGTATAGGAAATGTTAGCTGCTGCTGTGGGTCTTAAATTTCTATAAAATAAATAGATTTAATATGCTGCTGCACTTGGGGCCCATTTGAAGCTCTCGGTTTAATATTTATAACGAATCCCTGGGGTCAATGGCTTTTGTATCTATTTGAAAATTTCAAGCACGCAAAAGGTTCACTCGCATATTAAATGGCCAAGGCGTTTTCAGGCATCTCGACCTGACGTTATCTTTGCCACTGACAAAGCGAGAGAGAGATAGAGAGAGAGACAGAGAGAGACAATGAGAGAGTGAGAGCGCGGGTTAAATATTGTGCTTTTGAAGAATTTAGCATTGTAATGCGAGCTCAAAGCAGAAAAAGAAAGAGAAAAAAAAGTTAAAAAGAAATTCAAAGCATAGCTAAAATGGAATTTAATTGATTTAGTAGTATTTTGCTGGATATAAAACTAGATTATAGCATCTGCTTCCTTTGAAATATTATGTTCAGCATACGGAGGAATGATTGATATGCAGCTGAAGGAATATAGTTTAACATATATTAATTTAATAATAACAATAGTAATAAAAGAATTTTCATTTAATTATAATTATATATTTATGTCAAAGATTCAAAACATAATTTACATACTTATGCTCTGTCTTTGTCTTTGTCTGTGTCTCTCTCGCTCTTAGACACTGCCGCTCGACTTGTGTTTCACACTACAAGCATTCATAATTCTTTTCGACATTCATTCTCTTTGAGCATAAAATATAAACAGCTTTTGCTGCTTTACATGCACTGCTTGCTTTCTGCTCAAATTGTCACACACATCACTCACTTACAAGTTTTTTCTTTCCTCTCTCTCTCTCTCTCTCTCTGCTCAGCTTCAGCTTATTGCAAATTAATTACATCCTCTTTCATTTTCCATGTTCCACTTGTAACACTCGATACGTGCTCGCTCTATCTCTTTCTCCCTTCTTTTTCCACTCTGCTTGCAAGCAAACGCAACACACATCTCTTCGATGCGTCTCTCTCTCTTCTACAATTGATTCCATAGACACATCTCTCACACCATTGCAGTTTTAGCTCAATTGCAATTTCAACAACAAGCCTCGCTCATAGCTTAGAGACGAGGGGAGCTTGACAGGTTTGCATATTTCATAGCAAGCTACGCATAAGTGACACTTGTCAAAACACATTTTCTACACCTACCCGACATACACATACACACACACACACATGCATACGCAGTCATGCCCGCACTCTCTCTCGCTCTTTCACTCATTCTTCCTACACACACTATCGCTCTTCTCATATTGCCGTAGGGCAAAAAAAAAAAAAAAGCATATTTCAAGTGCGGCACTTCATGTGCGTCAAACAGAGAAAGCGACGACTTTGTGCATGTGTGCATGGGCGTTAGAGTGAGACAGCGAGCGGAATGAGAGTATGAGTGAAAGAGCTTGGCGCATAAAAGTAGTTTGTGTGTGTGTGTGTGTGTAGAGTAGAGAACAGAAAAAGTGCTCAAGTCGAAAGCCCTTGAGTTGTTTTGCAACATTTGAACACGTCAAGTTTTTAAGGTCAACATGTCGCTGGCAGGCACACCGACGGACGGACGACAAACAAAAAAAAAACAAAAAAATAAAATACGTGTAACGATAACCGTAACGGTAAACGTAGACTAAGAACAGACTACAATATTAGCAGTCATTGCATTTTCCACTATTTTGCTGCAGAGATTTACACAGATTTGCGGGATTAAAATCCGTTTATCAGTTCGTTGAATTTGTTGGATACGCCAAAAGAGTTCGTACAGTTCGCTGACTCCACTTACGTTACGTTTTAGCTGCTCATTCTTCAATTTTTTTCATTCCACAACTGTTGAAAGTTGCTGCTGCAATTGCCGTTACCATTCCCGTTGCTTGTGCTGTTGCTGTTGCCGTTGCACTCAGAGTGCTGCTCATTTGCCCTAAGTAATTCATTACAATTGCATTTTCGGCCAGTGGTAAAGTTCTACGCGCGCTTTTTCAACTGCACTTCACATTTTTCACAGTTCCGTTTTTTTTTTTCTTTTTTGCTTTTCTTTCTTTTATAAAGTTTTACAGTGGCGGCGCGCTTTGTGCGGGAATTAAATGTAAGCAAAACTTTTATTTATAATTAGAGATGTGCAAACAAATAATTTTATTTACCATTTTGAGTAATTTTTTTAATCGATATTTTTGGTGAACTTCGATCAATTTAGTCAAAAGTAATTTTTAATACAAATTATTAATAAATAAAATTACAAAATAAAAAAAATTTAAACAATTTCTTTTTTTTATAAGTATTTAAATAAATTAAAGATTATTTTATAAAAATTTAAAATAATTATAATTAAATATTACATTTTATTTTTATTTCAGACTCATGAGAAATATCAATCATAAATTTTCAGTTATTCAAATTTTAAATAATTCAAATTTCACCAATTTATTTCTATATTTATTTATTTATTTTTTTTTTGTGACTCATTAAAAATCAGCATAAATTATAATAATAAAATATTATTTATAATTCTGTTAATTATATGAATATTAGAAATTGCTGCAAAACTCTGCGCATATCTATAGAATAATTTGTATTCCAATAAGTAAATTTCATTGTAATCTTATTACAAGATCTTTTCACTGTTGAAATAACATTGTCCGACATTAACCTAACCTCACAATTGAGAGTATCCCTTTTTTTATAGCATTTCTACGTTTCTGATACTTTGCTGCGCTGGCGTTGCGTTGCGCTTATTGTTACAGTATCATGCTTATCTGGGCTGCTCTTGCTTTACGCTTTTCTCTTCGTTTCTCTCATCGCATCAGTTTGGGGACTGAAACATGTTTGCTCTTTGGGTGCTTACAGTTTTTTGTGCGTGTTGTTCTTGTGTGTGTATGTGTGTGTGTGTGTCTTGTTGGTAGCAAACACTTTTTCGTAAAATTTTCTCAAAAGAATGTTAGACAAACCGCTTTGTTGGCAACAATTTGGGTTAAAACTTAAGTGTTTTGCTTCGAGTTGCCGCATTGGCCCCTGCAACAACCAGCGTCCTGCGTCCTGCGTCCTGCGTCCTGCATGCAACAAACCTCGACTTGTAGTACTCCTCCAACGTCCCTCGCTTAAATTCTTTGCCAGTGCAGTGCTTTGCTTGGCTAAAACCATCTAAAACCAGCTAGAGGCAACTACAGCCAAAACGATGCTTAGTAAATGTGAAGGCAAAGACGAAGAAGGCGACGAAAGGTTAAAGGGGACGATGATGTAAAGAGGCAACAAAAAGAAAAGAAAAATGCAGAGAAAAATACGAAAAAAAAGAAGAAAAAAATAATAACAACAAATTTTGTGTTGTGAAAAGCTAAAGCTGCTTGCCTGTTGTGTTTAGTTGATTTCTCTCAGTGTATGTATGTATGACTGTATGTGTGTGTGTGTGTGTGTTTTGGCTTTCCTTTTCATGCAGCACATTCCCAGCACAGCAGTGAAAGAGAAAAGAAATGAAATGAAAAAGACACAAATTGTCCTTTGCTCCTTTGGCTTTTTGTGTTGCGTAAAATTGGTAAAATGTACTTTCACTTTTCTCTCTCTCTCTCTCTCTCTCTCTTTCTTTTTTGTTGTAGCTGTTGTTGTTGTTTTCTTTACTTTTTCACTTGTTACTTGTACGAATAACCCAGAAAATGAAAAGTATTTTAAAGAGATAAAATCACTTAAGCAGCTTTTCCTGCTTTTCTCTCTGCTTTTTTTTTTTTTTTTTTTCATTCATTCCTTTCTTTCTTTCTACAAAAATAATTAACATTCATTTGGATATTTGCGAATGTGAATGTGAATGTTAGGATATGCGGCATTCATTCATATGTATGTATGTGTGTGTGTGTGCTTGTGTGTGTGTTTGTGTGTGTTTGGAAGGACAATGAGGAAACGTGTCTGCTAATTTGATTGAAAGTTTGATCAAGTTTTTCAGCTAAAACTTGAATATGCCGCAATGCTGAGGCCACATCAAAGCGTGAAAAGCAACCAAAACTTGATCCAATTACATTCAACCAAAACACCAAGCCAAAACGTACACATCAACCCAATCAGATATATATATATATATATATATAAATATATATATATGTATAGCTGTAAGAGAACTATATAAGTCTTTTGCTCTTCAGACATAAGTAGATAAATTTGTTTGTTCACATTTGGGGGCAGTTTTATTGGTAACTGCTGAGCGTAACTTAACTAATTTTAAAGTTTTTGAAATTAGATCCTTGTATGTTTGTGTTTGTGTGTGTATGTTTCTCTATGTGTGTGTGTGTGTGTTACATCAAGTTACAGAAAGTTTCGAGCACAACTGATTTCGCTTTCGCATCGCATGAAATTAGTTGCAATTTTCGGCATCTGGGGAAAATGTTCAACATTTTCGGGATGCAACGTTGAATCAGCGTTGAGTGAAAAAGCAGGAAATTGTCTACAGCAGCTTGCGGTCTAAAGCCATCATCATTATTCTCATCAACATCATCATTATCATCATCATCATGGATGACACTTTGCAAAGTTGAAGAGATTTTTGAAAGCAAGTGCAAGCAGTGCTTGCTAAATATTTTGTAAGCACTTCAAGTTATGCGAAATCTACTATTAAAATGTTGCAGTTAATGCATTTTCAAACTTTCAACATAACAGCATCAGCATCAACATCTAAATCAATTCACATTTTCACAATTCCATTTCAATTTCAAAATGTTCCATTTCGCTAAATTTCAGCAAGTCAATAATAATAATAATACAAATTTCAAGTTTTACATTAAACTTATTGAAATTGTGCAAATATTGAAACTTAATTTCTTTATTCTTTATAATTTTTAAGAAAATGTTTAATCGAGTTTCTTCTAAAATTATTAAGAAAAATGTAAAAATATTATTGAAAAATAGACAATTTCAGCGCATATAATCGAGATTTCATAATATTATTATTGAATATTTATTAATGCCTAAAAATTGTCAGCCAAAATTCCAACCAAATCCTAGAACTATATCATATAGCTTTAAGAATTATAAACCATTCCATTTGTAAACTTTTCGTTTTACTTAAATTTAATCAAGCTTATATCTATCGATACTTATTCGATAGATATAAGCTTGATTAAATTTAAGTAAAACGAAAAGTTTACAAATGGAATGGTTTATAATTCTTAAAGCTATATGATATAGTTCTAGGATTTGGTTGGAATTTTGGCTGACAATTTTTAGGCATTAATAAATATTCAATAATAATATTATGAAATCTCGATTATATGCGCTGAAATTGTCTATTTTTCAATAATATTTTTACATTTTTCTTAATAATTTTAGAAGAAACTCGATTAAACATTTTCTTAAAAATTATAAAGAATAAAGAAATTAAGTTTCAATATTTGCACAATTTCAATAAGTTTAATGTAAAACTTGAAATTTGTATTATTATTATTATTGACTTGCTGAAATTTAGCGAAATGGAACATTTTGAAATTGAAATGGAATTGTGAAAATGTGAATTGATTTAGATGTTGATGCTGATGCTGTTATGTTGAAAGTTTGAAAATGCATTAACTGCAACATTTTAATAGTAGATTTCGCATAACTTGAAGTGCTTACAAAATATTTAGCAAGCACTGCTTGCACTTGCTTTCAAAAATCTCTTCAACTTTGCAAAGTGTCATCCATGATGATGATGATAATGATGATGTTGATGAGAATAATGATGATGGCTTTAGACCGCAAGCTGCTGTAGACAATTTCCTGCTTTTTCACTCAACGCTGATTCAACGTTGCATCCCGAAAATGTTGAACATTTTCCCCAGATGCCGAAAATTGCAACTAATTTCATGCGATGCGAAAGCGAAATCAGTTGTGCTCGAAACTTTCTGTAACTTGATGTAACACACACACACACACATAGAGAAACATACACACACAAACACAAACATACAAGGATCTAATTTCAAAAACTTTAAAATTAGTTAAGTTACGCTCAGCAGTTACCAATAAAACTGCCCCCAAATGTGAACAAACAAATTTATCTACTTATGTCTGAAGAGCAAAAGACTTATATAGTTCTCTTACAGCTATACATATATATATATTTATATATATATATATATATATATCTGATTGGGTTGATGTGTACGTTTTGGCTTGGTGTTTTGGTTGAATGTAATTGGATCAAGTTTTGGTTGCTTTTCACGCTTTGATGTGGCCTCAGCATTGCGGCATATTCAAGTTTTAGCTGAAAAACTTGATCAAACTTTCAATCAAATTAGCAGACACGTTTCCTCATTGTCCTTCCAAACACACACAAACACACACACAAGCACACACACACACATACATACATATGAATGAATGCCGCATATCCT
>JBAMBR010006168.1:0-15566 GCA_037044475.1 Zaprionus obscuricornis | reverse complement strand
GCCACAAAAAAAAAAAAAAAACTGTTGCATTAGCTGCTAAAATTGATTTGTTGTGGCAATAAAAGCGAACGTTCAATCAACCGTGCCACACAATAATCTTCCAGTTAGATCGGTCTTTCTTTCTCTCTCTCGCTCTATCTCGCTTTCTCCCTCTCTCTCTCTCTCTCTTGCAGTCTTTCACGCTTGTTGCTTTTCTGCCTTATCTACAACAAGCTGCAAGATGCAAGCAGATAAAAATATAAAAAAAAAAAATAAAAATAAAAAAAATGATTGCACAACATTCTTTGTGCCACATAAAGTTGCAACAGGAGTTTGCACTTTAAATTCTACACAGAAAAATAAATAAAAAAAAAGAAATGTAAAAATATAACAATAAATAAAATAGTTAAGTAAAAGGCTGTTGCTATGCCACATGTTGCTGCAACATATAGCAAAAAATTGCATACAAATTGAAGACGTGTGTCATAATTATTGCTTTCTCTCTCCCACACACACAGAGATGCAATGCATGAGGAGTACTACGTGCCAAACGGCACAGTAAACGTCGCCAATTCTGTTGAAACGCAGCGCAATTGCTGTCGATGTCGACGTTAACGTTAACGTCAACGACACTGCTGCTGCTGCTGCTGCTGTTGGCGTCGGCTGTTGTCGTTTGGCCGCCATCGCAATCTAATGTCAGATAGTTTTGCGGTCGCTAACCCGCCTCGCTCAGCCGTCTAATGTTGTATGTGTGCGATGTGTGTGTGTGTTTGTGATGTGTTGTATATGTGAAAAAAAAAAATAGGAAAAATGTGAAAAATAGAAATAGCACAAAGCGCACAGCGCACAGCGCACAGCGATATACACACTCGCAATTTTTGCAATTAGTTTTATGCGCGCGGCTGTTGATGAATGCAAATTAGGAAAAGAAATGAAATGAAATGAAATGAAAGAGAACTTGCACTGAACGAATAAGCAATACGCTTTAACTACACACAAATACACACACACACACATACACATATACAATTGCGAAAAAAATAATAGCACCACTACCACACATTTCCTTCTTGATAAAAAAAAAAATGTTTACTGTTAACATTTTTTAAATTTTAAATTTTTTTTTAGATAGTTTATACACATGTGTACAGATACCAGACAATTTTTAAACTGCTTGCAAAATGTTTTTTTATTTATTATTTTTTTTTTTTTATTAATTTATTTTTATCAATTTTTTTTTAATATTTTTTTTTTGACATGTCTTTTGTCTAGAAAATTGCTCATAATATTTTGAAAATTTGCTGTCAATCTTAACCAAAAAAAAAAAAAAAATACATAAAAATTTATTTTTAAATTTTAAAGTCGAAAAAATTTTCTTGACAATGGCAAGCATACATAATTTTTAGCAATAGAAATACTTGAATTTAATTTTGTTAACTAAGAATTTAATTTTGTATTAATAAGTTTTGTGGCAAGAATGTTGCCATGTTGCCGTTATACATGTGTGTGTATTTTTTTTCTTCTTTTTTTTTTTTGTCACATAACCATAAAACGCAAAACAATTGTTGACATCTGCCACACGTTGCCATAGCTGTTGTCCAGCTGCTGCTGTTGCTGCTTCCTCTTATCAAGCGCCTCACAGCCGCGCATTTATTTTGTGCCGTCAATCAAACTTCACAATTATCCATTCTAATGACAACGTGCGCGGGCAATGCAATGTTTGTTTATAAGCGACAACAACAACAACGAGCAGCAGCAACAAGCAACAACAACAACAACAATAAGCAGCAACAAGCAACAACAAGCAACAACAACTAAGTCCAAAAAGATGGCTGCCACATGTTTTACTTTGACAAGATGCCAACAAATATGCGTGGCAACATATGCAGAAGTTGACTCTGCCACACTGCCCGCCCCCCTTTGCCCCTTCCCCACCCCCCTCTCGTTCCCTCAAGCTAAAGCACTTAAATACATACTAAAAATGTAATTCCAAAAAAAAAAAAAAAAACCCAAAAGATGTCAGGCCACTAAATTTTTTTCTTCTTTTTTTTCTCTTCTGTTTGTTGTTGTTTGCTTTTGCCATTGCCTAATACTTGAGCACAAATTGTTGTTGTTGTTGTTGTTGCTTTTGATTTTGTTTTTGGTAATTATTGTGACGACGACGATGTCGGCGGCGGCATTTTGTCTATGTGTGGGCAACAACATTGTCGCTGTAAAAATGCTTAAAATGCCAACAGCAGAGCAGAGCGGCCATAAAAATGGCAAGAAAAAAAATCAAAAAAACAGCAACAACAACAATAACAGTAACAAATAATAGAAACAAACAGAGAAAAACACAAAAACAGAAACAAAAAACTATTCGTGAAACACTTTTGCTTTCAGTTTCTCAACAGCTTGAAATTTTTATTTTATTTTTTTATTACTTTCGTTAGCGTCGACGTCGACATCGACGTCAACATCGAAACGTTTGCTGTTGGACTCTGCCTACACTAACCTATGACAATAATTAGCAAAAGCGAACAAACAAACACTACACACACACACACACACACGAAGAAGAAGAGAAAGAAGAAAAATAAAGCAGAAGATAAAGCAACAGAATAAAATAAACATTGCTTTTAGTCTCTTTCAATTTTGCCTGTTTCTGCGCTGCTCTGTTGCTGCACTGTTGTTGCTGTTCTTGTTCTTTCTATTGCGTCGCAATTAGCAAAAGAGCTTTTACAGCTCTCTCTCTCTCTCTCACACACTCTCAGCATGATCATCATGTATTCAGTCAGTCAGCCACACTCTCACTTTTGCTTACGCTCCCTCTCTCTCTCTCTGTCTCTCTCTCTCTCACACATATAGTCGCTCGTTTGCTTGCTCATTATGCGCTTTTCAAGGCCAGCCAAAAAGTAGACAATACTTTTGACTGACAAATTTCATAAATTCAAATTCTTTTATTACACCAAAAAAAAAACAGAATTTTGCAAAATTTTGTCAAATTTTTCAAAAAAGAAAATAATTTAATACATATTTAAATATCAAAAATTAAAAAAAAAATTATAATTTTAATAATTAATAATAATTTTTTAAAATATAAATTTGTATTTAAATAAAACAAAATAATTCAACAATTTTTTAATTGCAATTAATTTTTTTTTTTTTTAATTTATTTATTTCTAAAAATACAAAGAAATAATTATAAAAATTAATTACATATAATTTAACAGAAAAAAAACAATGAAATAATTATAAAAATTATTTATTTATAATTTAACAGAATAAATTAATAAATTTTTTAATTATTTTAAATTATTAAATCATTCAAATAGTTGAACATATTTTGGATAAAATTGTACAATTAATGCAACTAATTATTTAATTAATTATTTATTGTTAACACACTGAGGAAAAATGCCAAATTATAATTTTATAAATATATGTATATTAATTATAATTAAAAATAATTATATATTAATTAAAATTAATTATAATTATTTATTAATTATAATTATTTATTAATTATAATTATTTATTAATTATAATTATTTATTAATTATAATTATTTATTAATTATAATAATTTATTAATTGTAATTATATAGTAATTATAATTATATATTAATTATATATTAATTATAATTATTTATTAATTATAATTAAAATTAATTATAATTATTTATTAATTATAATTATACATTAATTATAATTATTTATTAATTATAATTTTTTAATAATTAAAATTAATTATAATTATATATTAATTATAATTATATATTAATTATAATTATATATTAATTCAATTTTTTTTATAGCAAATGTTAATTTTGCCATATTTATAGTAAATTTAAAAACGCATAAAAATAAATCTCAGAGACACATGCAGGAAGCAAAAGCCAAGATCTAGACATGATATCACTGGGTGGTTACTGAGTCGTTAAAAAGCAAAACTCAACATGAATACTAATATTAACAGCAGCATTTAAATTATGTTTAGAGCAACAAACAGTTAAACTGCAATTGCAATTGCAGTAGCAGCAGTAGCAGTAGCAGTAGCAGCAGCAATGGCAACAACACAAAAATTTTTTTTTATAGACATACAAAAAAAAAAAATTTGTCAGCAACGTTCATTGACTTGTTAGCCAAGTAAAGCTACCAATTGGCAGTTGGCAACAGTTGCAACAGTTGGCAACATTTACACGTTGGCTGTGCAAATGGTTTTTATTTGATTTTACAATGCAGACAAATTTACTTAAACATGTATCTGTGTGTGTGTGTGTGTGTTGAACGGTTAACAGCGCCAATTGGCAATTGGCAATTGGCTAGACAATTTCTATTAAAGGCAGTCGATCAAATTGTTGGTCGATCGGTCGGTCGGTCGATCGGTCGGTGCTGTGTTGTGTTGTGCAACAATTTGTGTTCCCCAGGGGGTCAACACTAGCCATATTTGTGTTGCAAGTCAACATTGCATGGTCCACTATGTGGCATGTGGCAGATTACAGATACAGATACACCCACGTATGATTATAGCCGCATAATTTTCTATGCCCATTTTGCTATGTGCAACATGCCACATGTTGCGCCAATTAATAATTGCAACTAATATCATAGAATCATAGATAAGACGCGCGCAGATATTATATATTACAGCAGCAGCTGCTGCTACTTGTAGCACGTGCCACATTGAGACGCAACAACAATAACAAATTGTACAACGGCTACGCCTTCACATCTCTCGTGGGGGGGCAAACAACTCAATTAAAGTGCCACAATTGTTGCTATGCTGTGACGACGACAACAGCAACTGTTGCTGTTGTTGCTGTTGCTGCTGCTGGTCATGATCGTGTTTTTATCGATCGCTGCCAATCGTCGCCCATTTCCTAGACTTGAAGTTGCCAGATGATTTGTCACGTTTCTGCCTGTCTGTCTGTCTGTGCTGCGCTGCGCTGCCTGCTCGCCACAGCTCCCTCAACAGCAGCAATGTTTTTGCCGCTTACAGTGACACAAGCTGCAGCAGTTTTTGCAAATTTCATTTTTTTTTATTTTTATTTATTTTTTTTTCTATTTGCCTAAAAATAATATTTAAAAAAAAACATGCAGAAAATGCTGGCAAAATTCGCGCAGTCTGCTGCAAAAAATTTCCACTTCAATCATCTTATGTTTTTCTGAGTGTCTATGTGTGTATGTGAGTCTCTCTGTGTGTGTGTGTGTGTCTATTGAATCTGTGCTGAATGTTTGTTGCCTTTGCTTCATTCAGAAGTTGAAAGTTTTGCATGATGAACTTGAAAGTTGCATAAAATAAATTGATATAAACATAAATATCGATAGCAAGGTTATCGATATGTTATCGAAATGCAAATGTAAAAGTATTGAATTTATTATTTATAAATATTTAATGCTGGGTAAATAAATTTATATAAATATAAATATCGATAACAATGTTATCGATATGTTATCGAAATGCAAATGTAAAAGTATTGAATTTATTATTTATAAATATTTAATGCTGGGTAAATAAATTTATATAAATATAAATATCGATAACAATGTTATCGATATGTTATCGAAATGGAAATGTAAATGTATTGAATTTATTATTTATAAATATTTAATGCTGATTTTGTTATTTTTTTTGCTTTTGGCTTTTACTACATTAGCTTTTTTTTTCTGCATGTGTCTATTGACGTTTTTTTTTTTTTCGTGTCGTTTAACTTATTTGACATGGGTCAAAACGAGGCGACATGGCAAAAAAAACTAAAATTCAATGTCTCAATTTCTATTTCTCGCTCTCTGTCTACCGCTATTTCTTTCTCTCTCTCTCTCTCTATATATCAATCGCTCTTTCTCTGTCTGTCTCTGTCTCTGTCTCTTTCAGTTGAATGCTTCTACCTCTGTCACTTTTATTATCCTTACTATCTTTCTATCTGTCTCTCTTTTACTCGCTATCTATCTCTTCTCTCTCTCTCTCTTTATCTCTCTTTCTCTCTCTCTCGCTCTCTCTCGCTCTTCCTCTCTCCCTCTCGAGCTTCCTCCCTCTCTCTCCCTCTCTCTCTTTCCCTATATCCCTTTCTCTGTCACTTAATGCTCCCTTTCTCTACATCTTCCTCTGCCTCTTTCTCCTTCTCCCTCTCCCTCTCACAGTCTCTTTTTTACGCTTTCATTGTTATACTTGACCCGCTGTCACTTTTAATTCCCCCTTTCTGCTCTCTCACTCTTCTGTTCTCAGTCCTTCTCTTGCTTCCCCATTCTCTCTCTCTCTCTCTCTTTTTCACTCTCTATCTTTCCTTCTCATTCTCGCCCAGTGTTTGTGTTAGCCTGAGGGGCAGCCAAATCCAAGTCCAATTCCAAGTCCAACTCCTCGTCCATTATGTTGTTTAGCTTATTTGTTTTAATATTCGCTGCTCGTTGTCTGTCTCGCTAGTTTTTTGGCTCAAGCGAATTTAAAGTTTATATAGAAAATATAAGTATGAAATTAATATGATAAATTTATATATTCAATTTATGTGAAATTTATATATTCAATTTATGTGAAATTTATATTTGAAATTTATTTATGAAATTTATATATAAAATTTATTTATAAAAGTTATATAATAATTTTATTTATTACATTTTTTTATTAAATTTTTATTTGAAATTTATACTTGAAATTTATTTATGATATTTATATAAAAATTCTATTTATTAAATTTAAATATGAAATATATTTATAAAATTTATATTTGAAATTTATAAATGTAATTTATTTATTAAAATTAAATATAAAATTTATTTATGAAATTGAATATGAAATATATTTATAAAATTTATTTATACATTTTTTTATATGAATTTTACTTATGAAATTTATTTATGAAATTTATATATGAAATTTATATATAAAATTTATATATGAAATTTATACTTGAAATTTATTTATGAAATTTATATAAAAATCCTCCATAAATTAAATTTCAATATGAAATATATTAATAAATACAATTTTTATATATTTAATTTTATGAATGAAATTTACCTATGCAATTTTTAGATTACATATATGAAATTTTATAATAAATTTCATATTTTTTTTTCTTATATAAATTTCATAAATAAATCTTAAAAATTGCATAAATAAATTTCATACATAAATTAAATAAATAAAAATTGTTTATAAATATATTTCATATTTAAATTTAATAAATGGAATTTTTATATAAATTTCATAAATAAATTTCAAGTATAAATTTCATATATAAATTTTATATATAAATTTCATATATAAATTTCATAAATAAATTTCATAAGTAAAATTCATATAAAAAAATGTATAAATAAATTTTATAAATATATTTCATATTCAATTTCATAAATAAATTTTATATTTAATTTTAATAAATAAATTACATTTATAAATTTCAAATATAAATTTTATAAATATATTTCATATTTAAATTTAATAAATAGAATTTTTATATAAATATCATAAATAAATTTCAAGTATAAATTTCAAATAAAAATTTAATAAAAAAATGTAATAAATAAAATTATTATATAACTTTTATAAATAAATTTTATATATAAATTTCATAAATAAATTTCAAATATAAATTTCACATAAATTGAATATATAAATTTCACATAAATTGAATATATAAATTTATCATATTAATTTCATACTTATATTTTCTATATAAACTTTACATAAAATTTCAAGCCTAAAATTTCAGCATAAAAAACTTGACGCTTTAACCCTTTAAAGCGCATAAAAACAGGCCTTGGCCTTGAGACATTGAAGCACACAGGACTGGCAAAGGCATAACATAAATTTGTGTGTGTGGGGCAAGCGGCATGTGGCAGCAGGAAGTGTCTAAAGAAGTAAAGGCCGCCGTCACGTGATGCAAATATAGATTTAAAACGTTTATTTATTGCGTCCAACAGTCTGTCGTCTGCGTTATGCTGTCGTTGGCTTAAAGTGAATCCTTGATAAGGTCGAGAACAACAATAACAACAACAACAACATGAAGCAGCAGCAGCAGCAGTCAATAAGCAAATGCTAAAGGCAAAAAGTAAATGGCAATGACAGAAACAGCAACAGCAACAGCGAGAAGCTAAAGCGAAATCCTTTAATGTGCTGTTAACGATAAGCCAAAGGGATATGCAAAGGACACACACACACACACACACACACAGAGAGATAGACAAACAATTCGCTTGGCCAAAAAACTAGCGAGACAGACAACGAGCAGCGAATATTAAAACAAATAAGCTAAACAACATAATGGACGAGGAGTTGGACTTGGACTTGGATTTGGTTGCCCCTCAGGCTAACACAAACAGTGTATAAATATTGGGCGAGAATGAGAAGGAAAGATATACAGTGAAGGAGAAATAGAGAGAACAGAAGAGTGAGAGAGCAGAAAGGGGGAGTTAAAAGTGACAGCGGGTCAAGTATAACAATGAAAGCGTAAAAAAGAGACAGTGAGAGGGAGAGGGAGATGGAGATGGAGAATGAGGCAGAGGGAGATGTAGAGAAAGGGAGCAGTAAGTGACAAAGAAAGGGATATAGGGAAAGAGAGAGAGGGAGAGAGAGGGAGGAAGCTCGAGAGGGAGAGAGGAAGAGCGAGAGAGAGAGAAAGAGAGATAAAGAGAGAGAGAGAAGAGATAGATAGCAAGTAAAAGAGAGACAGATAGAAAGATAGTAAGGGTAATAAAAGTGACAGAGGTAGAGGCATTCAACTGAAAGAGACAGAGACAGAAACAGACAGAGAAAGAGCGATTGATATATATAGAGAGAGAGAGAGAGAAAGAAATAGCGGTAGACAGAGAGCGAGAAATAGAAATTGAGACATTGAATTTTAGTTTTTTTTGCCATGTCGCCTCGTTTTGACCCATGTCAAATAAGTTAAACGACACGAAAAAAAAAAAAAAACGTCAATAGACACATGCAGAAAAAAAAGCTAATGTAGTAAAAGAAAAAGCAAAAAAAATAAAAAAAATGCCCGAAAGTGTAAGCTTTAATATCATTAGCTGGTCAATGACTTTGTCGCTAACGACAGTCAGGCAGTCAGGATATATATAGGATATATATACAGATAATATAGAGGCATATGTACAGATATATATACAGATATATATATTTGGCAATTAAATCAAATAAAAAATGTCGCAGGCAATGAAATGTAAATGTTTGTGTTTTGTTTTGCAGCTGAGGCAGCGCGAAAAAAACGTCAAGAGGATGCGACTAATTGCTGTTAACTTGTAGCTGTCACAGTCGCCGTTGCTGTTGCTGCCTCTGCTGCCGCAGTCGCTGTTGCAATAGCAGTAACAAAATTGATGGTCACACAAATTTGCTCAAGTTGCCGCCACAGTGTGCACAACAAAAAAAACCTTTTCGTATTATTTTTTTTTTTTTTTGTTTATCTCACAGGTAGGTTCGTTAGAGTAGAGTGTGTCTCAGGTTCAATGAACTTTACCTTTTGCCTCGTAAAAATCAATAGGCGGCAACAACGTCGACGACAACGTTGACGACTCCTTGTCGCTTTAAAATATATTTTTAAAAATGGCCAAAAAAAAAAATATAAAAAAAAAATAAGAAGAGAAACCGACAAAATGTGAAATGTGAAATGCGCATCAAAGACACTTGAAATATCAAGCATAATCGTTGCCAGAAATGTTGCTCTGCCCGGACAAGATGTTGGCAGTCACAGTCGCAGTCACAGTCGCAGTCGCAGTCGCAGTCGCAGTCGCTGTCACAGTCGTAGCAGCTGTGTTGATGTGCTATTAGTTACCCAGCATTAAATATTTATAAATAATAAATTCAATACTTTTACATTTGCATTTCGATAACATATCGATAACATTGCTATCGATATTTATGTTTATATAAATTTATTTACCCAGCATTAAATATTTATAATTAATAAATCCAATACTTTTACATTTGCATTTCGATAACACATCGATAACATTGTTATCGATATTTATGTTTATATAAATTTATTTACCCAGCATTAAATATTTATAAATAATAAATTCAATACTTTTACATTTGCATTTCGATAACATATCGATAACATTGTTTTCAAGTTCATCATGCAAAACTTTCAACTTCTGAATGAATCAAAGGCAACAAACATTCAGCACAGATTCAATAGACACACACATACACACACACACAGAGACTCACATACACACATAGACACTCAGAAAAACATAAGATGATTGAAGTGGAAATTTTTTGCAGCAGACTGCGCGAATTTTGCCAGCATTTTCTGCATGTTTTTTTTTAAATATTATTTTTAGGCAAATAGAAAAAAAAATAAATAAAAATAAAAAAAAAATGAAATTTGCAAAAACTGCTGCAGCTTGTGTCACTGTAAGCGGCAAAAACATTGCTGCTGTTGAGGGAGCTGTGGCAAGCAGGCAGCGCAGCGCAGCACAGACAGACAGACAGGCAGAAACGTGACAAATCATCTGGCAACTTCAAGTCTAGGAAATGGACGACGATTGGCAGCGATCGATAAAAACACGATCATGACCAGCAGCAGCAACAGCAACAACAGCAACAGTTGCTGTTGTCGTCGTCACAGCATAGCAACAATTGTGGCACTTTAATTGAGTTGTTTGCCCCCCCACGAGAGATGTGAAGGCGTAGCCGTTGTACAATTTGTTATTGTTGTTGCGTCTCAATGTGGCACGTGCTACAAGTAGCAGCAGCTGCTGCTGTAATATATAATATCTGCGCGCGTCTTATCTATGATTCTATGATATTAGTTGCAATTATTAATTGGCGCAACATGTGGCATGTTGCACATAGCAAAATGGGCATAGAAAATTATGTGGATATAATCATACGTGGGTGTATCTGTATCTGTAATCTGCCATATGCCACATAGTGGACCATGCAACGTTGACTTGCAACACAAATATGGCTAGTGTTGACCCCCTGGGGAACACAAATCGTTGCACAACACAACACAACACCGATCGACCGATCGACCGACCGATCGACCAACAATTTGATCGACTGCCTTTAATAGAAATTGTCTAGCCAATTGCCAATTGCCAATTGGCACTGTTAACCGTTCAACACACACATAGACATACACACACACACACACAGATACATGTTTAAGTAAATTTGTCTGCATTGTAAAATCAAATAAAAACCATTTGTACAGCCAACGTGCAAATGTTGCCAACTGTTGCAACTGTTGCCAACTGCCAATTGGTAGCTTTACTTGGCTAACAAGTCAATGAACGTTGCTGACAAATTTTTTTTTTTGTATGTCTATAAAAAAAATTTGTGTTGTTGCCATTGCTGCTACTGCTACTGCTCACTGCTGCTACTGCAATTGCATTGCAGTTTAACTGTTTGTTGCTCTAAACATAATTTAAATGCTGCTGTTAATATTAGTATTCATGTTGAGTTTCGATTTTTAACGACTCAGTAACCACCCAGTGATATCATGTCTAGATCTTAGGCTTTTGCTTCCTGCTTGTGTCGCTGAGATTTATTTTTATGCGTTTTTAAATTTACTATAAATATGGCAAAATTAACTTTTGCTATAAAAAAAAATTGAATTAATATATAATTATAATTAATAAATAATTATAATTAATATATAATTATAATTAATATATAATTATAATTAATAGATAATTATAATTAATTTTAATTATAATTAATAAATAATTATAATTAATAAATAAATATTATAATTAATAAATAATTATAATTAACATATGATTATAATTAATAAATAATTATAATTAATATATTATTATAATTAATATATAATTATAATTAATATATAATTATAATTAATAAATAATTATAATTAATTAATATTTAATTAATTATAATAATTAATAAATAATTATAATTAATATAATATATAATTACAATTAATAAATAATTATAATTAATAAATAATTATAATTAATAAATAATTATAATTAATTTTAATTAATATATAATTATTTTTAATTATAATTAATATACATATATTTATAAAATTATAATTTGGCATTTTTCCTGAGTGTGTTAACAATAATAAATTAATTAAATAATTAATTGCATTAATTGTAAAATGGTATTCAAAATATTTTCAACTATTTTAATGATTTAATAATTTAGAATAATTAAAAAATTTATTAATTTATTCTGTTAAATTATAAATAAATAATTTTTATAATTATTTTTTTTTTTTATTTTCTGTTAAATTATTTCTAATTTCTAATTTTTTTTTTTTTGTATTTTTAGAAATAAATAAATTAAAAAAAAATAATTTTCAATTAAAAATTATTTTGTTTTATTTATTTTTATTTTAATACAAATTTATATTTAAAAAACATTATTATTAATTATTAAAATTTTTTTTAATTTTTTTTTTAATTTTTGATATTTAAACATGTATTAAATTATTTTCTTTTTTGAAAAATTTGACAAAATTTTGCAAAATTCTGTATTTTTTTTTTGTGTATTAAAAGAATTTGAATTTATGAAATTTGTCAGTCAAAAGTATTGTCTACTTTTTGGCTGGCCTTGAAAAGCGCATAATGAGCAAGCAAGCAAACGAGCGAGTATAAGTGTGAGAGAGGGAGAGACAGAGAGATGGAGCGTAAGCAAAAGTGAGAGTGTTGCTGACTGACTGAATACATGATGATCATGCTGAGAGTGTGAGAGAGAGAGAGAGCTGTAAAAGCTCTTTTGCTAATTGCGACGCAATAGAAAGAACAAGAACAGCAACAACAGTGCAGCAACAGAGCAGCGCAGAAACAGGCAAAATTGAAAGAGACTAAAAGCAATGTTTATTTTATTCTGTTGCTTTATCTTCTGCTTTATTTTTCTTCTTTCTCTTCTTCTTCGTGTGTGTGTGTGTGTGTGTAGTGTTTGTTTGTTCGCTTTTGCTAATTATTGTCATAGGTTAGTGTAGGCAGAGTCCAACAGCAAACGTTTCGATGTTGACGTCGATGTCGACGTCGACGCTAACGAAAGTAATAAAAAAAAAAAATAAAAATTTCAAGCTGTTGAGAAACTGAAAGCAAAAGTGTTTCACGAATAGTTTTTTGTTTCTGTTTTTGTGTTTTTCTCTGTTTGTTTCTATTATTTGTTACTGTTACTGTTGTTGTTTTTTCTTGCCATTTTTATGGCCGCTGTGCTCTGCTGTTGGCATTTTAAGCATTTTTACAGCGACAATGTTGTTGCCCACACATAGACAAAATGCCGCTGCCGACATCGTCGTCGTCACAATAATTACCAAAAACAAAATCAAAAGCAACAACAACAACAACAACAATTTGTGCTCAAGTATTAGGCAATGGCAAAAGCAAAAACAACAACAAACAGAAGAGAAAAAAAAGAAGAAAAAAATTTAGTGGCCTGACATCTTTTGGGTTTTTTTTTTTTTTTTTTTTGGAATTACATTTTTAGTATGTATTTAAGTGCTTTAGCTTGAGGGAACGAGAGGGGGGGGGGGGGAAGGGGCAAAGGGGGGCGGGCAGTGTGGCAGAGTCAACTTCTGCATATGTTGCCACGCATATTTGTTGGCATCTTGTCAAAGTAAAACATGTGGCAGCCATCTTTTTGGACTTAGTTGTTGTTGCTTGTTGTTGCTTGTTGCTGCTTATTGTTGTTGTTGTTGTTGCTTGTTGCTGTGTCGCTATAAACAAACATTGCATTGCCCGCGCACGTTGTCATTAGAATGGATAATTGTGAAGTTTGATTGACGGCACAAAATAAATGCGCGGCTGTGAGGCGCTTGATAAGAGGAAGCAACAGCAGCAGCTGGACAACAGCAATGGCAACGTGTGGCAGATGTCAACAATTGTTTTGCGTTTTATGGTTATGTGACAAAAACAAAAAAGAAGAAAAAAAAACACACACATGTATAACGGCAACATGGCAACATTCTTGCCACAAAACTTATTAATACAAAATATTCTTAGTTAACAATAGTAAATTCAAGTATTTCTATTGCTAAAAAATATGTATGCTTGCCATTGTCAAGAAAATTTTTCGACTTTAAAATTTAAAAATAAATTTTTATGTATTTTTTTTTTTTTCAATTTGTTTTTTTTTGTTAAGATTGACAGCAAATTTTCAAAATATTATGAGCAATTTTCTAGACAAAAGACATGCCAAAAAAAAAATATTAAAAAAAAAATTGATAAAAAAAAAATAAAAAAAAAATAATAAAAAATAAAAAAACATTTGCAAGCAGCTTAAAAATTGTCTGGTATCTGTACACATGTGTATAAACATTTAAGCTATTTTTATTTAGTGTAGATACTAAACTATCTAAAAAAAAAATTTAAAATTTAAAAAATGTTAACAGTAAACATTTTTTTTTTATCAAGAAGAAAATGTGTGGTAGTGGTGCTATTATTTTTTTCGCAACTGTATATGTGTATGTGTGTGTGTGTGTATTTGTGTGTAGCTAAAGCGTATTGCTAATTCGTTCAGTGCAAGTTCTCTTTCATTTCATTTCATTTCATTTCTTTTCCTAATTTGCATTCATCAACAGCCGCGCGCATAAAACTAATTGCAAAAATTGCGAGTGTGTATATCGCTGTGCGCTGCGCGCTGTGCGCTTTGTGCTATTTCTATTTTTCACATTTTTCCTATTTTTTTTTTTTTTTCACATATACAACACATCACAAACACACACACATCGCACACATACAACATTAGACGGCTGAGCGAGGCGGGTTAGCGACCGCAAAACTATCTGACATTAGATTGCGATGGCGGCCAAACGACAACAGCCGACGCCAGCAGCAACAGCAGCAGCAGCAGCAGCAGCAGCAGCAGTGTCGTTGACGTTAACGTTAACGTCGACATCGACATCGACGTTTGCAGCAGCAATTGCGCTGCGTTTCAACAGAATTGGCGACGTTTACTGTGCCGTTTGGCACGTAGTACTCCTCATGCATTGCATCTCTGTGTGTGTGTGTGTGTGTGTGTGGGAGAGAGAAAGCAATAATTATGACACACGTCTTCAATTTGTATGCAATTTTTTGCTATATGTTGCAGCAACATGTGGCATAGCAACAGCCTTTTACTTAAATATTTTATTTATTATATATTTTTACACTTTTTTTTTTTATTTATTTTTCTGTGTAGAATTTAAAGTGCAAACTCCTGTTGCAACTTTATGTGGCACAAAGAATGTTGTGCAATCATTTTTTTATTTTTTTTTTTTTTTATATTTTTATCTGCTTGCATCTTGCAGCTTGTTGTAGATAAGGCAGAAAAGCAACAAGCGTGAAAGACTGCAAGAGAAAGAGACAGAGAGGGAGAAAGAGAAAGAGCGAAAGAAAGAAAGACTGATCTAACTGGAAGATTATTGTGTGGCACGGTTGATTGAACGTTCGCTTTTATTGCCACAACAAATCAATTTTAGCAGCTAATGCAACAGTTTTTTTTTTTTTTTTTGTGGCACTCCCCACATTCGGTTGCTGATCAAAAATTGCAGACTACTTACAACGGCAGACAGCAACAACAACAACAACAAATTTGAATGAAATGTTATGTTGCATGCATTGTCTGTTGCAACATGGCAGACTAAGTTTTCAGTTGCAAGTTTACTAGTTGCGCCTTTGCTTGCCTCGCCTTGCATC
>JBAMBR010006167.1:0-73366 GCA_037044475.1 Zaprionus obscuricornis | reverse complement strand
CTCATAGTTAGTAGTAGGATGTTTATTTTACCGTCTTCTCTTTATTTCCGTTTATGGGCAACAAAACATTTTTCATAGATTTTCATCACTCATTTGTCATCAACAAGCTTTTGCGGCGGCATGCAGAGTATGGCAGACAGTTAAAGACAAAGGTCAAATCCCACACATTGCATAAGCATATTGACTTGCATCCGATTGTGCCCAAAAAAAACCATTGTTTAAAGATTAATCGATAAAAAAAAATTGTCTGCATGCAGCTTTTCGCAATTTCATAAACTGAAGCTGCAAACTTTTGCCGCGTGCGATATTCAATTTATCAAAAAAAAAATATATAGAAAAAAAAGAGAGAAAAAAAATAATTACAATGTAATTGACACGCACCGGTCAGTGTTGACCCTAGAGAGTGGCTTGGGGTTTTTTTTTTTTGCTGGTAGGCGTGGCCAGTGCCAAATGCCGCACAATGACACCCACAAAACGAGCAAGCAAGCAAGCAAAAAAAAAAATAAACACACATGAGACTAGACCCTCGGCTGGTGGTAATCGTACATTGATCTTCATACAACAGTTTAACCTCAATGAACTCTTGCATCATGCTGCTGCTGCTGCTATTGCTGCTGCAAAGTAAACAACAGCAACAACAACAACAATAATAATAATAAAGTCTGTCATGTGCAACATTAGAAATCGATAAATATGATGAAGCGAGCAAGAGTTGTGCATTCCACAGCAAAAAATACAGACACCTGGACACTTACTTATTGCATTGACTGTCTGAACTGTCTCCGTCTTCGTCTGCGTCTTCATCTCCTTCTTCTTCGTTTGTCTACACATCGACTATAGGCATATCCTGTGCCTCAAGTCATAAATAACAATTTTCACCTGTTTGCTCATTACCCTTTTCTCTGCACTCTCTCTCTCTCTCTTTCTTTCTCTCTCACTCGCTCTTCAACAAATTGAAATGTCACAATGGGCAAAATCGTTTAACGTTATGAATACTTATACATTTTGCATCCTTCTCTCTCTCGGCGCTTCGTGAGTTTTATGAAAATGATTGCCATCGACATTTTGACATTTTGGCAAACATTATTCGACAGCTGCTGCTGCTTGCTTGCTGCTGCTGCAACAGACAGTTGGACAGACAAGTTCCTTAGGCTCTTTATACACTCTTTGGCAGAATGATTTTGTTTTTTTTTTTCTTTATTTTTTCTGCGCTGATTTATTAAGCGGGAAAGTTGACACTTTGCAGCTGTATTTACTTTTACTCTACACAAAAAAAACAAGTAAGAAAGTTATAGTCGAGTGTGCTCGACTATATAATACTCGGTGCCCAAAGTTATATTATATATTTATTTAGCTCGTGCTGCGTCTCGGGAATCGAACCGCGGACCTCATGCACGCGAGTTTAACCCTCTAACAACTGAGCCACGCTCTTCACAAGTGTGAGAAACACTGAAAAAATGTTGCCGTCGTTTGGGGTGAGAACAGCAAGCAAGCGTACGCCTCTCAACTTTTGAACTTTGAAATGTGTATAACTTCCATGTTTATTATCCGATCTGTACCAAATTTGTACACAACGTCCAGATAAACATATTCTAACTTTGCTGTAGCTTGTCTGGGTTTGCTTAAAAGAGGGGGGCGTGGCAAAAATCCAAAATAAACTTGATCTGCCTGCAAACACTACAAACACTATGCAAAAATTAAATTAATTAAATTAAGTCTCTATCTCTTATAGTCTCGGAGATCTGTGTGTTCATACGGACGTACAGACGGACATGCTCCAATCGACTCGGCTGTTGATCCTGAGTCAGAATATATATACTTTATGGGGTCGGACACGCCTGCTTATGGGTGTTACATACATTTGCTCTTGTCACTAACCCAATATACTCTTGGTACCCAATGGGCACCGAGTATAAAAAATAACAGTTTTGACAATTTTCCAATGTCAATAAATGTGCTCTTCAAAGATTTCTACTATTTAATTTATGAGTTCAAGAGAAATTTTATATATAAAAATTTAATAAATAAAAAAAAAAAAATTTTATTAGTTTAAGATTTTTTTCAGTTGATTTCAAGATTTTTCAACTTTTCTTTTTTTTCATATTATTCTTTTATATTATTTATTTATTAAAGTTTTTTTTTGAAAGCTAAACAACTTTCGATTCTAGTTAGTTTTTAATTTTGGATTCTTATCGTTAAACTTTTACAGTTCAATGGCTTTGAATTTTATAGTTAAAGTTAATTTTATAGTTTTGCTGCTGCTTGAACAATTTTCTATATCGAAATTCTGTTTATTTTCTGCTGGCATTTTCTTGCATTATAGCGCAGCGCATATTGAAAATTGTTTGCATTATGATATTTATCATAATATCTAATTATGAGCTGTGCAACAATAGTTGAAAGAACATGTTAAGCTTTATTAAAGCACAAAGAGTGTAATGTAAGGGAAAGGTAAAGTTAAGAGGAAAAGGGAAAGGGGGGGCAGCTGTTTAGAGGCTTGGCCTTTTTGGGCAAATAAAAATCAACTTAACTTCATGCGCTTGGTAAAAAAATTCATAGCCATTAGTGTTATTTGAGAGGTGAAACCAAAGTCATAGAGTTTCTTGTATGTTCTTGAGGCAACACTAACAACAACAACAACAACAACATGAAGAGCAAACTGTGCAGGTGTGTGGAGGCGGGTGGGTGTGGCCAATGCGGCTGCTTATTTGCGATAGTTGCGGCTCATTACCAACTGAAGAGCAGAGCGAGAGTCAAAGTAACAACAACAACAACAATAACAGTAATAGCAATAACAACTAGAGTCAAGCATGAGGCATGAGACACACAATGAGGCAGGCAGGCAGGCAGGCTGCCATAGAGCAACGCCTTTCTCTTTGTTTAAAGTCTGCCCAGAGTTAAGTTAACTTAAGTTAAGTTTTCAGTTATTTTATCCAAGTGCTATGCTATGGTAGAGGCTGTTATTGTGCCACATGTAGCCCATGTTGCCCATGTGCCTTTTGCCTTGTGGCTGTTGCGTTGCGACTCTTTACCAGCCACACACCACTCCCAATCTTTGCACGACTCTTGGTCTTGGCAATTTGGCGAGCCTCTTAATGCATTTTGCACACGCTCACTCGCTCGCTCGCTCGCTATACTCTACGCTGCTTCGTTTCTTTGGCCACAGTCCATAGTCTTTGCCGGCATTTTGTGACTTGTGCCGGGTTTCCAACAAAATACTGTAACCCACCCACCTGAAGTTTCTGTGCCACAAAACAAAAGGCAACAATAATAAAAAAAACAAATGCAAAGCGTAAAAAAAGCAAAAACAAATTATGAGCCATAGAATTATTTCTTATATTTTTTTATGCATAAAGTTCGTGACTAATCTGCAACTGAACTTGAGATGTTGTTCTTCACTATTGTGTTTGCAATTGAGACTTTGAGACACTTAAGCAGCAGCAAGCCAGCTTGGCAGCGACGATGGCGATGTCGACAACAGCTACAGACCATTGGCAAGATATTGGAGTACTATATGTAGTACTACTATATGCTATACGCTGGCTGCATGCCTAGAATTTTGTTATTTTGCCTTTAATGTAAAAAAGTGAAGGCACACAGTGGGCGCAAAAAGCATGACAAAACCAGAAAAGCAATGAATGATTTTACAAGAATTTTATAAAAATATAATTTCTAATAATTGTTATTTAATTTTATAATCATAATTTTCTTAATCATTTTATTATAATTTCGAGTCTTGAATTTTTCTTAATAATTTATTTAATTATTTCGTTAAATCTTTCTTGACTAATCACTAAAAATTTTGTTAAGCATTTTGTTAACATATTTTATTGTAATTTCATTTTGTTTTTTTGCTTTTTTTTTACGCCCAATTTACTTTTGCTTTTTGCTTTTACGCTGCTCTTAATCACGTTTTAAGCATTTTTTTTATGATTTCATATTATTTTTCGACGTTGATTTCTTGAGATGCTGCTGCTGCTGTTGCTGTTGCTGTTGCTGCTGTTGCTGCTGCTGCTGTTGTTGCTGCTGCTGTTGTTGTTGCTGCTGTTGTTGTTGCTGCTGTTGCTGCTGTTGTTGCTGTTGCTGCTGTTGCTGTTGCTGCTGCTGTTGCTTCTTCTTCTACTCTACAGCCTGATTATGATTTGTGTTTGTGCATTAAGCATAAAAAACTCGAGCAATTTGCTGTTGTTGTTGCTGTTGCTGCTGTTGTTGCTGTTGCTGGTATTTTGCTTCCTCCACATACAGTTGGCGCCAAATGAAAAATGAATTTTTGACTAGAACGTAAATGGACTGTTGGCCACATAAATTCCACAAAGTCTTCATGTTCTGCTGCTGCTGCTGCTTCTTTAGCTTATTCAACTTCTTGTTATTTAGTTCGTTACTCGTACAACGTAGTGGCTGTTGATGATGTTGCAATATAACACACACACACACACACACACACTGCCCTCCAATTGTTGTTTGCTAACATGACGCACAAAGTTTTTTTTGTTGTTGTTGCTTTTCATTCGCATTCGCATTAGCTTTTTCATTCGTACATTATAGTTATAGCAGATATATAGACTCGATATATATATATGTATATATGCTTAGTATATTTTCATGCAAAATAAGTTTTGTAAGTTTTGTAAGTGTTGAAAAATCGTGCGTCTGGCCAAAAGATGTTCTAATGCGTTTATCTATTTATAAATATACCAAAAATACTGGGCACGTATCTCTCTCTCTCTCTGTCTCTCTCACTCTCTTGTACATATATCTCTAGATCTTTTGCCAGACCCAACAACAATAACAACAACAACAAAAGTTGTGCTAGGTTCGTTGACTCAGAATTTTCAGCCTATAGACAAAAACTTATAAAAGTTGAGCAATCGCACATCGTCATCTCTTTAAGCAGCAGCAACAGCAACAGCAGCAACAGCAGCCACAATAATTAACTAACAGCAACAACAAGAAAAATACTAAAATTACAACAATTACAATAAAAACAACAACAATAACAACAACAACAACAAATAGAATAATCATTTACGAAAATGTCAGTACGTGACCTCGACCGCGTTTTTTACATTTTTTATCGCCCCTAGATTCTGTTTCTATCTATGTCTTCATCTCTCTCTCTGTCTCTCTCTGTCCCTCTCTTTCTCTCTGTCTCTCCCTCCCTCTCTCTCTTTCTGTCTCTCTCTGTCTCTCTCCCTCTCTCTCCCTCTCTCTCACTGTCTCTCTTTTGTTTCTACGCCTTCAGCATTATCTTCATCTACCGTTCCGCCTTAGTTGCTATAGATTTGCATTTCGATTGTCTTGTGAATCATTATGAATATTACATTGAGAACATTGAGATCTAAGATCTGCAAACTCAAGATCTTTTGATATATATATATAATTATAGTTTTAACTTTATATTCATGACTAAAATTGTCAATATATAAAACGTTTAATCATCAAAAGCAAAGAAATTCATGTCTAAATTTTAGTTACATTTAGTGAAATGAAGCTGAATTTAGCTTAATGATAAATATTATTATTATTATTATTGTGCCACATGAAAAAGAATTTTCGCAGCAGGAAGTCAATGTACGAATCTCCAAGACAACAACAATAACAATAACAACAGCAACTAGTAGTGTCTCCAACGTGTCACATAAATTGGAACGCGCAACATTTTTTATTTTTTTTTGCGCTCGCACATTTTCATCTATGTGAAATAGTCACGACATTTGGAACACTTCCAAATCGCCAACGAAAGTGACTTTAAATAGACACAAAAAAAAAATATATATATATATATATATATATATAAACCAAAAGCAAGCAAAGACTTCTATAACAGCAAACCTCAACAAGCAACAACAAGCAACAACAACAACATGTTGCGACTCTAATTACCTGGAGAGAAAAAAAAAAAAAAAAAACCAATGCAACATTTGAGTTTGAGGGAGTTAAGTTTGTTTGTATATCTATGCATGTATCTCTCTCTCTCTCTCTCTCCTACTATTGACACGACAAAATGTAAAATGACAAATGACAAGCGGAAAGACGCAAAGACAATGACAACGAAATTGACACTTGCAAGCGCAGAGGTGTGAGAAAAATAGCTAAAAAAAAACCGATATAGCTAATATTATAAGACTAAAATTATACGCTGTAAATTAAATGAAAAATCTTGTGAGAGTCGCGTCGCGATAATTCGTACCCCATTAATTTGAAATTCTCAATAATTCGTAAACATTTCTGTTTGCCTTGAAAAGAAATTCAATAAAAAATTTAAAAATAATTCGAAATACTTCATAATTCGTAATAAAAATATGACCCCCAGCCATTTCAAATTATCGAGATTCGACTGTATATATATAAAAAAAAAAATATATATATATATATATATATATATGTTATATATGCCTATGAAACAGTAAAGAGTGCAAATGAATCTTATTAATACTAGATAATTGCATAGCTAGAATGAATTTTAAATACTGAAAAATATTAATACTGAAACATTTTATAGACAACAGCAGCTTAAGAAATTACAGTCGAGTCGCAATAATTCGTACCCCGTTAATTCGAAATTCTCAATAATTTGTAAACATTTCTGTTTGCCTTGAAAAGAAATTTTCGTAAATAATTTGAAAATAATTCGAAATACTTCATAATTCGTAATAAAAATATGATACCCGTGCCATTTCGAATTATCGAGACATGACTGTATTATAATTTTCTTCAACTTTATTTTCTTTTGATATACCCCATTTTGCATATTATTTACAGGGTATAAGCTGTGACAAAAAGGAAATGACTGCAGTTAAAAAAAATGTCGTATACATTCATTTTATTTATTTTTTTGTTGTTGTTGTTGTTGAGTGTTAAATGCAACACACTCAACGTAATCTGTCTACAAGCCAACAAGTAGATTTTTTCTACCTTCCCGCCCCTCACTCTCCTTCCCCTCAGCTCAGCATCCTCTTTAATAAATAAACAAATAAATAAACACAAATGATCCAAAGTGTTGACCTAGAAAACAGACCAAAAAACTTCATTTGAAAATGATGTCAACGTGCTCTGAGCAAATGCATTGAGAATTAAAACAAATTACAAAAGCAAGAGATTAACAAAGAGAGCGATAGAGAGAGAGAGAGTTGAAGAGAGAGAGAGAGATCAGTATTCTTTAAAGAGTGCAAGAATCTCAGGTCGTAGCACAGTTAAAACCCGACACGGCCTATTGAGTAACAATCGCCACAGACAGACTGTAGCGCGAAGGCAGCGCTAAGCGAGCTAAGCTAGATTTGATATGTGTGTGAGAGACAGAGAGAGAGAAGCGTAGACAAGAGCTACTCTAGCGACACGGTTGACATAATCACGTTCGAGTGTCACGTTCATACTGTGATCGCTCGACTGCGCGTATGCGGCACGATAAGATGACGACGACTGCGACGACGACAGCGACGACGACAGCGACGACGGTGATGACAATGTGCAAGACAAAAGTTGGCGATGATGCTGCCACTGCCACAGCTGCTATTGCTTTTGTTGGCGTCACGTTCTTGAGAAGATGCGGTTGGCCAGTATTTGGTGCCCCTATGTGGTCCAAGACTTGGGCACAAGTCTTTTGATATGCTATGCTTAAGTATATGGTAAGGTATATGCTATGCTCTATGGTACATGGTCTGCTATATGTAGTCTAGTCTTAGTCTTAGTCTTTGCCTTAGTCTTAGTCTTAGTCTTTGCCTTAGTCTTAGTCTTAGTCTTAGTCTTAGTCTTAGTCTCAGTCTCAGTCTCAGTCTCAGTCTCAGTCTCAGTCTCAGTCTCAGTCTCAGTCTCAGTCTCAGTCTCAGTCTCAGTCTCAGTCTCAGTCTCAGTCTTAGTCTCAGTCTCAGTCTCAGTCTCAGTCTCAGTCTCAGTCTAATCTTAGTCTTAGTCTTAGTCTCAGTCTCAGTCTCAGTCTAGTCTCAGTCTCAGTTTAGTCTCAGTCTCAGTCTCAGTCTCAGTCTCAGTCTCAGTCTCAGTCTCAGTCTCAGTCTCAGTCTCAGTCTTAGTCTCAGTCTCAGTCTCAGTCTCAGTCTCAGTCTCAGTCTCAGTCTCAGTCTCAGTCTTATTCTTAGTCTTAGTCTTAGTCTTAGTCTTAGTCTTAGTCTTAGTCTCAGTCTTAGTCTCAGTCTCAGTCTCAGTCTCAGTCTCAGTCTTAGTCTTAGTCTTATTCTTAGTCTTAGTCTTAGTCTTAGTCTTAGTCTTAGTCTTAGTCTCAGTCTTAGTCTCAGTCTCAGTCTCAGTCTCAGTCTCAGTCTCAGTCTTAGTCTTAGTCTTAGTCTCAGTCTTAGTCTCAGTCTCAGTCTCAGTCTCAGTCTCAGTCTCAGTCTCAGTCTCAGTCTCAGTCTCAGTCTTAGTCTTAGTCTTAGTCTTAGTCTCAGTCTTAGTCTCAGTCTAGTCTCAGTCTCAGTCTCAGTCTCAGTCTTAGTCTTAGTCTCAGTCTTATTCTTAGTCTTAGTCTTAGTCTTAGTCTTAGTCTTAGTCTCAGTCTTAGTCTTAGTCTTAGTCTTAGTCTTTGCCTTAGTCTTAGTCTTAGTCTTAGTCTTAGTCTTAGTCTCAGTCTCAGTCTCAGTCTCAGTCTCAGTCTCAGTCTCAGTCTCAGTCTCAGTCTCAGTCTCAGTCTCAGTCTCAGTCTCAGTCTCAGTCTCAGTCTTAGTCTCAGTCTCAGTCTCAGTCTCAGTCTCAGTCTCAGTCTCAGTCTCAGTCTCAGTCTCAGTCTCAGTCTCAGTCTCAGTCTGAGTCTTAGTCTCAGTCTCAGTCTCAGTCTCAGTCTCAGTCTCAGTCTTAATCTTAGTCTTAGTCTTAGTCTCAGTCTCAGTCTCAGTCTCAGTCTCAGTCTCAGTTTTAGTCTCAGTCTCAGTCTCAGTCTCAGTCTCAGTCTCAGTCTCAGTCTCAGTCTCAGTCTCAGTCTCAGTCTCAGTCTCAGTCTCAGTCTCAGTCTCAGTCTCAGTCTCAGTCTCAGTCTCAGTCTCAGTCTCAGTCTCAGTCTCAGTCTCAGTCTTATTCTTAGTCTTAGTCTTAGTCTTAGTCTTAGTCTTAGTCTTAGTCTCAGTCTTAGTCTCAGTCTCAGTCTCAGTCTCAGTCTCAGTCTTAGTCTTAGTCTTAGTCTTAGTCTTAGTCTTAGTCTTAGTCTCAGTCTTAGTCTTAGTCTCAGTCTTAGTCTTAGTCTCAGTCTTATTCTTAGTCTTAGTCTTAGTCTCAGTCTCAGTCTTAGTCTCAGTCTCAGTCTTAGTCTCAGTCTATAGCCTTGTCTAGTCGAGAGAACAAGTTTCATCAAGCTGTGGCAACTTGGCTTTTGCTACTACTACTACTACTACTACTACTACTAGCTGTGGCTGTGATCTCATTAAAAACATGTTACATGCCTTTCCTTTATTTTTGTTTAATGCTTAAACTGATTATGAAATTGTCGGCTTTAACTGTTTATATAATTATACAATTTTTTTTTATCTCTCTCCCTCTCTCTCTGTCTCTCTCAAAACTTTAATATTTTGAGCATGTGCTTAGTGTAATTGTTAATGAATTTACTTGAATTTGTAAGCTGCTTCTCTCTCTCTTTCTCTCTTCTTCTATATTTTAAAAGTTGTTCTCAAGAAATTGTAGAGTGTTCTTTATATATATTAATAACTATTTAATACTCTTAAATGTTGTTTGTTTTAAAGGTAAATCCTTTTATTTTGTTGTTGTTGTTGTAGCTTTCTCTTCGACAATTGTGAAGTCAAGCATTAAATTTCAATTATTACAACATCAAGGTATACTATGTATAACTTTGGTTTTTGGGCTCTGAGTCTTGACTTTTCTGCTTTCTATTTATTGCACAATTAACAAGTCGTTAGAGTTTTGGTTTTTTCTTCATTTTATTTTATTTTTTTTTTTTTTTGTGATCTCTCAAGCAAAGCCATGTTATGTTATATCTGCTACTGAGAGTGAGGTGCTGTTGCTTGTGTCGGGAAGTGAAGTGAGGTATAAAAATAAAAGGCCAAATGCCTGTTGTAATAATATCATTTTAATTGCCACAAAGACTGCATACAATAATAGTGAAATTTCAACTACTAAAAATTTAATATAACTAACTTTAAAGTTAGTTGCTAATAAAAAAAAAAACTAAAGCTAAAAACAAAAGCAAGCGCAACCTTTCATTGAAAGTCCGAACATGCTGTTGTGTGGCATGATCAAGGCATCTATGTATATGTAGAGCTGCTGCAAGAGGCCTTGCACAGAGTGTCAGCAAAATCTTGGCTTAGAAATGACCTTGCCAATGTATAGTTGTTGCTTTGTTACTTGGGTCATTTGGCTCATTTGGCGCTGCCTTTTATAGCCCACACAAACACACAAAGAAAACACATTTTGGCCAGATACTTAATTGCACTTAACTGACATGAAGACCACACGAAAACGACAACAACAACAAGATGACAATGAGTATACTTATATTGAAAGTGTTTATTACACTTGAAGCTTGTTTGGTAATCTGATAGTTTGTTTTTTTTTTTTTTTCGAGTAAGCAAGAGATTCACAATACAAGTGGTAACAAAATGTGCCACAGATTTAGGTGAACAAGTTCATTGAACTTCATGCAGAAGGTCAAAACAAAAGGAAGAAAGAAGCAAAAGCCACAAGCACAACAAAGAAATTGTAAATATTGTAAGAGCGAGACTTGAAATGATTTTTAAAGAAAGCTTCAAATTTTACAAATATATTTTTAAATTTTTTTAAGGAAAAAGAGGAAAAATCAAGAAAAGTCTTTGAAGCTTTTCTCTCTCTCTCTCTTGCATAAATTCAAATACAAAAATCAATTATTAATTGCAAGCATATTGCATATGTTTGATTTTTATTATAGCCCCCAAAATGGTAAGCAGCAACTTTACAGGCCGGAAAATATCTACAGCAGCAGCAAGCATGTCAAAAAATTATTATGCGACATTTTTTTTTTATGGTTAAGTTTTAGAGCTTAAATGTATTTTCATAAAATTTCGCTTGTCAAACATTTTGTAAATGACAAATGTTCAAATGCAGCGAAAAATAAAAATGATACAACAATTTGAGCAGCAAACAGACATTTGCCACAATTAGCGTAAAGCAACAACATTTTGTTATTACAATTATGCAACAATCAAAATTGTACAATAACAAATAGCTATAAGTATAATTTAGTTTTTCATTTTTTCCAGTTGTAATTTTTTGTTGTGCCTTGCAGCGATCTAATTGAAGGTTGAATGGAAGTCTTTGTTAGTCAGTCATAAGTCAAGGTTATAACTAGATGGAATTGTGTTTCTCTCTCATTAAAGCTGCGGGTGCACTGTGAGAACGGATAAGTGATGTGATGGAAAATATATGCTAGAGACTGTACACTGTGAGAACAGATAAGTGTTGTGTTGGAAAATATATGCTAGAGACTGTGCACTGTGGTGACAGTTAAACAGTAATGTAAAAGTTTTACGATGCAATTGATGCTCAGTGTGAACTTCGACAGTTGATATGCGAGTTATGAGAAGTACAGATAGTAAATCGAAGAGTAGCAATGAGATAAGCAGCTCTATGCTACTGTGAGCTTATTATCTCTCTGTTATAAAGAGACATTAGCTCTACAGTTAAGTCAACTTCATATACATAGCATAAAAATAATCATTATAATTTATATTAAATATCATCGTACACGCCTTCTTAGGCAGCACATGCCAAGACTATATAATTTCATGATTTTTAATCAGTTTTAAAGATCATCTTTATTTATATTTATTTTGAACTTTATTGAACTAAACAAATTTGTGCATTATTTTACATATGAGGCGTGGCAAATAAAATATTTATAAAAAAAAAAAAAAATAACAAGAGATAAACGATAAAAAACAACTATAATTGAAAAGCGACATTTGGCAAATTAAGTGGCCATAAAAAAAAAAAATAGTTGTACACAATAATAATGAACAATGTAATTGCCAAAAACTGACAAACCTCATTGCTTTTACAACTATTAAAAAAAAATTGCAATTTTGTTGCAAATGAAAATAAATTAAATGCATTGCAAATAAAAAAAAAAAAAAAAGTAAAAGTTTTTTTTTTTATTGCCAAATCGACGATTAAATACACTTTTTGGCGAACATATAAATAAAATTAATGCATCGAATATAAGTTTAATTTGTTATCATAATATCAAAATATAAATCAAAATAAAATTCATGGCAGTTTTTCTTGAGCTTAAAAACAATTATAAACTATAAATTATTTGTTTTACTTTTATTTTTTATTTTTTTTTTTTTTTTGGTCATTTCGTTAACATTGCAAATGAGTTTTTCATTTCAAAAAAGTGTCCTGGGGGGGCTTAACATAAGACAAAAAACTTGTTGTTTATATGCAACAAAAACAAACAAAACTGCAACAAGTAAAACAACAACAACAATAATAATAATAATAATAATAATAATAATAACAACAAGTGAAGAGACAATGGAAAAATGTTTTAAGTTGACTTTCACTATCATCAGCTGGAGAGATGAACAACAAACAAACAAACAAACAGCCAAAAAGTGAATCCACATCGCGTTTTTTTTTTTCAACAATTACGACACCTCAATTTGCAATAAGGAGACGAGACGGCAACATGTGGAGTATATCTAGGCCCACTATGAGAAGTAGAAGAAGTAGGAGGAGAAGGAGGATCAGCAGCAGCAACAGCAGGTGAAGAAGTTGAATGAGAAGGCGCCTTCGCCATCGCGCATCATGCCCAGAAGCTACAAAATCAAAACAACAGCCCAAAATACATAAGTCTGTTTTGGAGTTGAGCAGAGAGTGTTCCGTAATGTTACCGCCTCCTGCATCTACAACTATTTTTTTTTTTTTTTTTGCCCCTGAGCGACAAGCTGTGTAACTCATTAAGCGGCGAACGGGTTCATAACTCACAAGCACACAAAACTGGGGTCACATTGTGGGGTCAGCTGGTAAGACAACAGCAACTGCAACAGCAACAGCAACAACAACTGCAGTGGCAGCTTGTCAGCCATCAACAGACAACAGACAACAACAACAACATTTAACAAGGGGCACTTCCCAGAGATAAACGACAATCAACGCCGTCGTGTGTGTTGATCGACGACATATGCAAGTCTGTATGTGTATGTGTGTGTGTGTGTGTCGATCATCTTGCTAAGCTTTTAGTCTTTGGTAAAAAAAAATCCAAAAAAAATTGATTTTTATTTCTTTTATGAAATGTCCAAGATACCGAAAGTCTTGTTTGGGGTGCATCCTCTTTTTTTGCGCCAATGCATTCAGTCTCCCAAAGGGTTAAAGCATCGAGAGTGTTAAATAAAGTAAAGTAAAAGTTTAAACTTGAGCTTGAGCTTAAGCTTAAGCTTAGTCATGTTATGATCAAAATCTCAATCTTATGGCCCGAATGACTTTTGGACGTGGTCCATTGTTGGCAACACTTTCCTGTACGTGATTTGCTACCAAAAAGCAATTTGTGCAGCCGCAGAGCCACAGCCTCTCAGTCACAATGCCAGCGACATTATTTAAAGCCCATTTAATCGCAAATATAAATATTTCTTTAGTTTTTCTTTTTTTCTTTTTCTTTTTCGCTGGGCGTTAATATTGTGGGACGAGTTCAATAACATGTCTAAGAGTTGTCTGTCTTTTACACATATCAGGGAGTTTTTCATTTTTTTTTTCATTTTTTTTTTCTCTGTTGTGTTTCGTTACGTTACGTTTCGATTCGGATGGCATGTGCTTGGCCCCGTAGTTGTTGCTCTACAGTGGCTGGTGAAAGAGATCGCCAACAACAACAACAAAGCGTGCTTAATGTTCAATTGTCTAGCGGACATTGAACCAAACTGAGAAATTGTATATATGATGGCAAAAGACTTTGATTTTGATTTGGCAGGTGAGAAAAATTCCAAAAAAAAAAAACTGTTGTAGAGAAACAGAAAAACAAGATTGAAAAGAGAAGAATAACAATTGAAACTTCTATAGAGATTTTTTTTTTTGATATGTTGAACTTCAAAGTTCAAAGATCAGCATGTAGCATAATTTAATAAAGAATTAATTGAATTTTTTTTTAAATTTTAATTGAAAAATTTATAGCTGCAAAAAACTTGAGCTTTCTGTCTTTAACACTTTACATTAATAACATTAAATCTTTTCAATTTGCTGCGTTACAAATCTTGTGTCTCTCTTGTTACTTTCGCTGTAAAATTCAATAAAAAAAAAAAGTTATTTTTCACAGATTCGCACTCAATTTTCGGCGGCCCAGTGAAAGTTTAATAGATCCTCCATTGTTGGCCAGTCATCGACAATGGGTCCATAACGAACTCTTGTGCAAAATGTATCACATAGACACACCAACACACAGATTGCACACACACAAATTGCAACACCTTCGGTGTGCAAGTTCATAAAATGCAAAAAAATTTGCATAGCTTAGAAATAAAAGCAATTTTATTGGCAAACGCGACGCAGTTGGCAACTTTATTAGCAATTTGCCAATCGACAATTTGAATAAACGAGCAGCGAGTGCAGCAGTAAGGCGGCAATGTGATGTGATTGCTAAAAGATCACACACACACACACACACAAACACACAGACTTGTTGTTGCATGATTGAATATGGCAAGTGAAAAGCGTCGGCGTCGGCGTCGTCGACGTTGTCATCGTTGCTGGCGACAACAGACAACAGCAGCTCATTGAGATTATATTGTCGCGCGCATGTGGCACAAAAAGACTTAACAAGCCGCAATACATGCAACACACGCTGTTGCATTAAACGATATCAAATTTTTTTTCGGGTCAAATGCAAAACGAACGAAGGCTACAAAAATTTGTATGCACCCTTTTGTTGCACATATTAGAAAGTCAACAACAACAATAACGAAATCATCACAACATTTGCATCCTCTCGTGTGCATGGGAATTTTTACAAATTTTTTTCAGCCTGCAGACAAAACATAGTTTGAATTTATCATGTGGCGATTTTTTATGATAATCCTTTGGCGTTTTAGCCTGTTTTGCATTTGTCACGTAAAATCGTTAGCTCGATCGCAACAAATATGAGGATTATCATCATTATATACTTGTTGAACTCAGCAAAGACGTGCCTGCTGCTGAGTCTCTGTATCTGTCTGTCTGCCATGTTGCATACTGTGATGAGGTGATAGTTACATGTTGCTCAATAATCGTGTGGTGACACAATTTGAAATAGTTTTTCTTTGCTGTTTTTCTTCTTTCATTTCAACTTTTACTCTTACAGCGGAAATAAAGTAGAAAAAAAAAACCTTTTTTTTGTTTATCTTTACTTTATTTTAGTTAACGCTTCGTCTTTATATTGCTTTACTTTAACTGCAGTTGCAACAGCATCTATCTCTATGTGTCTTTGACATATCAGCCTGCAAATCGCCATGCAGAAGCATTGACAGGCGGCTGGCTAGAAAAAGAAATAAAAGGCCAAAATCAATGACAGCCAACAAAACTGAAACTGATGCAACAAAAACATTGTAACATTGCCGGAAGATAGACGCAGCAGCAGCAGCAGCAGATGCCAGCCAAAAAGTCTTTTAGACAAAGCTAAAAAACAAAAAGTTCAACAGCAACAACTTCGAATTGTTTTCAAATATTCGTAATGCAATTTTTTTTTTCTGCTTTGTTTTTTGTTGTTTTTTTTTTGTTGCTTACTTTTGCCTTTTGATAGACAGCCGGACAACAGATTTAGCATCGAAATCAAAGTAGATTCAAGTCAAAACATGCAGCGCTTGCTTTACTGCAACTAGGAAAACTGGCAAACTGGCAACTGTCGGGAGTTTTGTTGTCAGAGTCATTGGGAGCAGTCGAAATGCAATCGCTGCGCACTCATAGATATACAATCTGACAGTCAGTTCAAAGAAGCCAAGAGGCAAGAGACTAACGAAAAAGGCTACAAAGGGAAGTCTGAAACATAGTTGATGTTGATATGCGGGGCGGCCCTGTCTATGATCGGGAGCGCATCTTTCTTCAAAGAGTTTTTTCTTTTTTTTTCTCTTTGCTTTGTTTACAAGACAAGATACAAGCTGCAAAAGGCGAAGGCAGCTAAATCTTTACTATTATCCAAAGTAATTGCTTGCACTTCTAATGCTGTTGATGCTGATGATAATGATGATGATCAAGTAATAATTTATCTTTAAATACAAAGAAAAAGGCAAGCAAATTGCTGTTAAATTCAATTAGTTGAAGAGGGAAAACAAAACTTTTGCATAAAATGAAAGAGAAATCGCAAAGTATATTTGATTTTTGACAAGTTCTTTGAAATTCAAGTGTCTGAAGGTTATAATAATATCGTAGTGTAGTTTGAAGTATTACAAACTGAATTTAGCAGCAGCTATAGAGAGTTTCCTCAATGATATTCACGTAAACATTTCTATGACTTTACTTTCTATTATATATGAAATCGTCACGTATTAGACTTGAGATTTAAAGTTAAGTGGAATTGATTAGTTAACAGTTATATAGACGTTCATATATTTATAACTGTTAATATTATTATCCTAATATTTATATCAAATTTTTTATTTATTAAATATTGCCAATATATTTTTTTTTTATTTTTTTTCATGACGCGAGCATGAGAAATTGAATTTTGCACGCAATGCCAAGAAAAAAAAAAAAAAAAAACTAAACTTATGACAGTAGCAATCGTAGAGGGGAAGTGGGACGGGAGTTGGTGGCAAGTGTTGCGACCATCATCTCGTTTTGTTGATAGTTTCAACATGAGAAATGGCAACTTTAATTGCGGAAGCAATAGCGAAAAAACGAAAAAAAAAAAAATTAACCAAGAAAATACAAAAATGAAAATAAACAAAATGTGAAACAGACCGACAGACAGTGAGACATAAAACATATCTGGAAAAACTTACGCAACATATGTTTACAACAACAAGGAAAAAAATATCAGAGTGTGAGATGCATAGTGATTCTTACCTAGAAAGAGAAAGAGAAGAAAATATATAGAAAGTTAATAGTTGAAAGGAAATGCAAATGTTAAGATATTATATAGATATATGTGATATATAGAAGTATAACTAGAAAGAAAGTTTTACATGTTAGACATATTGACATATTCTTTAGCTTGAGGAGCGATCTATAAATATTATGTAAATGTTATTTGTATTTTGTATTTGATATTTTGTATAATTTATGTTGTTATAGGGGCGCGACAGAAATCAATGATTTGTTTAGTTCAATATACAGTTTAAACAGTCAGTGAAATGTTTGGACACACACACACACTTGGCGACCAAATAATCGACAGATGCTACAAGAACAACAACAACAGGAAGAAGAAAGAAAAACCTACAACATTTCACATGAAATCTCCAATTGACAGTTGAAAAACCAAAACAACAGAAAATACCATTTCCCAGATATGGAAAACTATTTTGTATAAGTAAGAATACTGTGGTTGCATGTTCATTCCGCCTCTGAATACCAGCGCCGGCATACAAACTAGGTGACGTATTAGAATTTCTAGAGTGGGCGTTAACTGTGTGCGGGTGAAACAAGCGGCAGAAGAGAGTGAGGAGGCGCCGGGGGTGGCCCCATAGACGAGGCATAGTTTGTTATGCTAATTGAAAAGGCAAACGAAGAGAAAAAAGCTTTTTCTAGTCATGAAACAATTTATGTATGGCCAGAAAATTGTTGACTTGCTTGCAGCAAAGAACAACAAAAACAACAACAACAAGAATGATAAACAACAACAGATTTTCACCCAATTTTCTGGCTCTATGCATATGGCGATGGTGCATGACATTTTCGTTAGCTGTCTAGTATCTGCTGGTGGGGGAAGCAGCAACAGCAATAGGAAATATCTGGAAAGGGGCAAAAGACATGCGACAAAACTTCCACTTTTGGTATAGATTGCATTTCATAATTTATAAAGAAAGAGAGGGAGGAGTTGAGAGAGAGATAGTTAGATAAGAGTAAGAGGTGAATGGTTTGAAAGTGCTTTCGATAGCACATTGTTGACACATTGTTGATTTAGCGATAAAAACTAAATAAAAATCGATAAAGCATACATATAGGCATAATAATATTGTGTTTGTGCCCCACTTTGATGCAGCTGATATGGATAAAGTTAAAGAGGAAACGCAGTTCAATTTTAAGTGCATTAATTAGTATCATAAATTATGGCAACATGATAATATATATATATATTGCTTATATATACAAATGATAAAGCACTGTCAACAATACTAAAGTTATAATAATAATAATAATAATAATAATAACATCAAAGAAAAGCTTGATAAGATAACCTAGATATATATAAATACAGTTGCGAAAAAAATAATAGCACCACTACCACACATTTCCTTCTTGATAAAAAAAAAAATGTTTACTGTTAACATTTTTTAAATTCTTAATTTTTTTTTTTTAGATAGTTTAGTATCTACACTAAATAAAAACAGCTTAATTTTTTTTTTAAATTGCTGTTAATATATTTTTTTTTTAATATTTGAACAAAAAAGTTCGTAAATGACGCGAAAAAAATAATAGCACCATTTTTAATTTCTTTATGATATCCTTCAAATCCTGCACACATTGTTCAGTCAGCAAGCACGTGATTATCAGTATGTATGTATATATAATCAGAATGCATAGCAATTAAATACAAAAATGCAATAAAATGACAAATTGTCTATAGAATTATAAATTTCCTGCATGTCTTTCTTTAGCTCAGTTTTAAGTTTCATAGAATTTTTTTTATTTTTTTTGGAAATTAATTTTATATTTTATAGCAGCTCATTGCATAGATTTTCAACTTTTTTTGCTGTAAATTTTTCTCACGTATTTTTTTCTGCATTTATTCTTTTAGTGTTACACTCATTATGCCGCCATTTACATATTCATTTTGTTGCTCATTCTAAATACAATTCGACATTTATATTTACCAGACAATATTTTCAATTTACGGCACGTTTTCGAATGTTGTTTTTTTTTTGTGTTTGTGCTTCAGCGATTTTGTTCAAGCTAAAGAAAGACATTACACGATTAAGACAAAAGAGACTTGACTTTTGCCAAGAGAAGAGCCAACAAATCAGCCAGCAAGCAAGTGAGCGTGCAAATAAATAAAGGCGTCGTGTAAATGTTAATAATACAAAAAAAAACTAAACTCATTGCAGACAAACAGCAAGCGGCTGCTGCTGTTAAATGTTTATGCAAAACACAATAATAATAAAAACAATGCATAAATTTTTTTTGCCAAACGTGTAAGGAAGGAAGGAAGGCAGCCAAGGCCACAAAATAGTAATAGGAAATGCAATTGCTTGGGTGGCCAAAGATAGACAAAGATAGAGCTAGAAAGAGAGGGAGAGTGAGAGAGGGAGAGGCAGAGAAGCATGCCAAATGCTGTTGTCATGTTCATAATTTTAGCAAGAAAGTAAGAAAGAAAGAAATAAAACTCTTGATCGAGCTTGTTGAGTAAAATGCCATTCATGCATGAAGCAACAACAGCAACAGCAACAATGCGATGTTTGCTCTGCTGGAGATCGAAATTTGACTGGCTTTTTTACTGCGAGATGCTTCTTCATCTTTCAACTGTTGCTGCTGCTGCTATTTGCTGCTCTTTGAGTGCAGCGATATTCAATGATAAGACAAAATTTCTATTGTTCAAGCAGGATACACACTGAGCACGTTGCATTGCATTGGAAAAGGACGCTACGCTCCCAGGCAAAAGTTACAATGTCGACGAGTTCAGAGTTCAATTTTATTTATTTTTTTTTTTGATACAACTTTCTAAGCCCAATTGGGGGAAAAAGAAAAAAAAAACAACAAAATTCCATTACAAATTGTCAGCGCCAGGAGCCAAGGCAATGGCAATATGCGCAGCAACAGGCCCCAAATGCAATTTCATGGCTTGTCAATCAATTTTTTTTTTCTCTACAATTTATTTTTTTTAATAATTTATTTTTATTTTGTTGTTGTTGTTGATGGCAAAAAAGGGCGCCACAAGAAGGCGGCCAGAAATTGTCGTGGCATTAATGATTTATGCAACGTCGGTTTTAGCCGTCTTTACTATTTGGCCAACAGAGTTAACCGTTTATTATTTTTACACTCTCTAGTAGTTGTGCTTTTTATTTTCAATTCTGATTTCAATTTTTCGACAATGTCAGAGGTTAACATAATATTTTTGATTGCATTTCAATTTTCATATTGCCATAAATCTTGCAAAAGTGGCAAATTAAAAGTCATAAATTATTAGCCTTGTGCCTAGCTAGGTGGCTGTGCTGCTGCTGCTGCTGCTGGTGCGATATCATTTGGCATGACAACAACAACAGCAGCAACAGCAGCAAACAACTTTAGCAATTGGCAAACAAATGCAACTGCAAGTTGCAATTGCCATTCCAATTGCTATTGCTATTGCCATTTGCCAAATTGCCAGCAATTGCTGCTGCAAAAAAAAAAAGCAAAAGAAAAAAAAAAAAATAGTCAGCAACATGCTGCGCAGCAACATGTTGCCAACATTTGTTGGCTAATTTGTGCACGCTGCGCTGCGCGGTCTTTTGTTCAAAAAAAAAAGAGTCAAAGGTGTGCAAATTGTAATTTAAATTTGTGTTGTCATCTCAATGGACATGTGTCAAAAAAGTAACAACAACAACAACAAGAAGAAAATGCAGCAATGACAACAGCAGCAGCAGCAACTACAGCTACAGTAACAGCAACTAATGAGTCACAGCAGCGGGTGGTTGTGCATTTAAGTAAAGTTTTTTATATACGACTAAACATATACGCTGTAATTAATTATGAATTTTATAGTATTTAAAGACAAATGTCAAATAAATATAAATATATTTAATAAATATATATATAAATATAATATATAAATATATATAATAAATATAAATATATATATAATAAATACGCTGTAATTAATTATGAATTTTTATTATAAATTTTCTAGCATATAAAGACAAATGTCAGATAAATATTGATATATGTTTTTATGTATCTTAATACACACACTCAATATTTTCAATTAAGCTTGTCGATTTTCACATCATTCAAAACCTCCACAAAATTGTTAAACAAACATAATAATAAAATACAAATCAGACAATAAAATAAATTTTCCCTCAAATATATATTTTTTTGGGCTTATTTATGTTTTTGAAATTCGATATCATAATGTGTAACACATACAAGTTTTTTTTTTTTTTTTCTTTGTTTTTTTTGTCGCATCCACTGCACATTTTGATTTATGATTTGACTGAAGACATGGAAGACTTGATCTCTCTCTCTCTGTCTCTCGCTCCCCACGCAGCACGAGCTATACAAACGGCAGTACAAGTTGTTTCGTTATGTGTCAAGCGCAAGAAAAAATTAAATTATTTGAAATCATTTGTGGCAAAAGCGTTAAGCGTAGGCTGCAGCTTGCCCCACCCTATCTCTGACTCGTTCTCGCTCTTCATAATTGAAGAAACAACATAAGCTTAATTATTTTTAAATGAATTTTTACGAAATGAAAACAGTTAAAAGCCCACAAAGAGAACGTAACAGGCAACATACACAGACACAGACATATATATAGATATGTGAAGCAACATACAATTCCCTTATATTTTTTTTTTTCTTACAACTAATCTGAGATCCCACGCAATACAAAGAGAGGATTCAATTTATGCTTTCTACCCCGCCTTTCCTCCTCGTCTTGCAATACGTTTAATGTGTTAATGCCATAATAAAGTTTTCAACATGCAACTGCAACAACTTAGGACGTTAAGTTGCTTCACAATCTGCTGACGAGGAAGAGAAATAGGCAACCAACAAAAAAAAAAAGGAGAAAACAAAATACAAAACGAAGTAGAAGATGCCATGACTTTGTCATTTCACTTTGTTGGGGAAGTTGTTTTGCGTGACGGTCTCTTTTTTTTACTACGATTTGTTTTCTGTCTCTCTCTCTCACACTCGTTTATGTCTGCCTTCCTCTTCATCATCATCTTCTCTTTTGCAAATCCGATACGATTGAATCTTGTGCAACACTTGAATTGATGAGTTTGATGGTTGATGTGTTTATAATGGAAAGTCTTAAAGGATTTTACATTAAAAAAAAACAGCAAAAATAATAAAAATAAAAAACGAGAAAAATTGAAAAACAAAAAGAAATATTTAATTTTATGTTGGATTTTCCTTAAAAAAAAATATGAAGGAAATTTTTGTATGTAAACTGCAATTTAACTGCAGCTTCAAAAACAGTTAAATTTTTAATGTTATTGTTATTGGCGCCTTCAACTTGAGAGTTTTAGCTAGACGGCAGACAAAGACTTCCCCTCCCCAAAATATGCTGCCGCACCCAAAACATCAACATAAAAAACTCATCAATTTTTCTTTTTTTTTGTGTTGTGTTTTTCCATGATTCAATCTTTAACTCTAAGTTAATATGTATCTCTAACTCTTACAGTCGTCGCTCCCTGCCTTTGGGGTATTTGTAATTCAAGAGCATCGCGATAAACCAAATTGTATTAGATGTTTAAACTGTGATATGTGTGTGTGTAGCTGTGTGTGTCTTGAAAGCAGAAAATAGACTTTGCTGCATGTTTGTTGTTGTTGATGAAAATCTTAAAAGTTGCAAGTTAAGTTACCAGGTGGGCACAAGTTCAAATATAATTTGTAATGATGATGAGCTTTCTCTCTCTCTCATAGCCGCAAAGAACGTCAAGTTTGTTTTCCCCCAAAAAAAAAAGAGATACGCCTACATTTAGATACACCCCCGACTAATATATGACTTGCCAGGGTTGCCAGCAACAATAACAACAACAACAACAACAATAATAATAATAATGGCAACAGCAACATATTTTTAATTGGAAAAACATTTTGCTTTAATTTATAATTCATGTTTTTCTTTCCTTCTCTTTCGCTTAATTTAATTATTAAGCGAATAAAATGTGGAAAAAGCGTTTAAGCAATTTTCAATTATCTCAAAAAACAAAAAAAATAAAACACGAATAATGTTTAAGCACATAGCTGAACTGCTAGGCAGGTGGGCAACAACAGCAGCAACAGCAACAACTGCAATGGCAACGGCAACGGCAACAATTCGCTCATGTTGACAGGCATGGCAATTTCAAATGTAAGAAACGCAAAGTTTGCAACACTTGCAAAACACATTACCACGCCCACATTTACAGTTACATAGACAAAACTCTAATTACAATTGCAATTGTTGCTGCTGTTGTTACTCTTGCTGCTTTTGTTGTTGTTGCTGGCGCGTGAAAATTTCATAGCAATTGTATTGCTGGTAAATTGCAGAGTTCGAATTGCAATTGAAATTGAAATTGAGATTGAGATTTGCGCCCCAAACGCGCTTTGTGCAAACTCTTTTTGGTCACGTTCATGAGATTCTCAGCAAATGACAGCATAATGTATAAAAGAGATAGCTAGAGAGAGAGAGAGAAAGAGATAGAAAGAGAGAGAGTATTGTAAAGCTTAAGCGGAAGCGTTAGTGACGACTTTGATTTTTTTTTTTTAAAGAGACTTTGGCGGCGGCACACAAAGATTCGAACGACTTTTGCAGATCGGTCGGCAAAATCTCTCTCTCTCTCTCCCCCTCTCCCTCTCTCTCTCTCTCTCTCTCTCTCCCCCTCTCTCTCTCTCTCTCTCTCTCTCTCTCCCCTCTCTCTCTCTCTCTCTCTCTCTCTCTCTCTCTCTCTCTCTCTCTCCCTCTCGTCTCTCTCTCTCTCTCTCTCTCTCTCTCTCTCTCTCTCTCTCTCTCTCTCTCTCCTCTCTCTCTCTCTCTCTCTCTCTCTCTCTTTCTCTCTCTCTCTCTCTCTCATTGACAACAAAAACAACAAGTGTGAAAAGCGAAGCGTGTCGATTTTGCATTACATTTCCTAGAGATTATTACTGCTAAAATTGCGCAAGCGTGTTTGCGAGCCACCAGACAGTATTGCTGCTTAGCTGCTTATTACTGTTTCGTTGTGCCACATTGACGATGATGTTGCAATAGCAGCAAGCTTTAACAGTAGCTTAAGCTAATATACAGCTCTTGCTTTGCACTTAGTTTCAATTAATTTAATGTTCTTGATATACAACAAGCCGCAGAGAGACCTGTAATCATTGCTGTTGCCTGTTGTTGCTGCTGCCTGTTGTTGTGCTCTACGACCCTAAAGGGGCTTGCCACAAACGAGCAGCCAAAATGTCAGTGTAATGGTCTTCAGTTCTTCATGCAAATGATTTTTGCCCAAGTTTTAGTCTTCTCTCCAGCTGCGCGTTTATTCCCTTTTGTATGTGTTGGCAATCATTTACCCATGACTACTAGCCACGCCTCTTAACAGTCAGAACTCTTCATTCTCTTTCGTTCTTTCACTCACTCACTCTCATGCAGCTGTCATTCTAAGACTAAACTGTGCACAAACACCACCTGCTGCTGCATGCATTTTTCTCATGTTGCTTACATTTCAAACTCTTTTTACTTTTTGGGGGGCAGAGAGTCAAACATTTTGCAATTTACGCAGTGAGAAAAGTTTCGACACAAGAGTCACAGTGTTTTTTTTTCTGTGGCAAAACAAATAAATAAAAGGGCGCGTAGCTTACACTGACAGAAATGCTAACTAACATTTGCCTGTTGATATTTAAAAAAGTTTTCACGCTACAAATTTTTTAATTTTTGTTTCCTTTAATTTCTCTCAGTGTAGTTGCTGACCGTTTAAGCATAACAATGCAAAGTTCATACTATTATTTCATATGCATTCTTCATCATCATCAACGTTTTCTTCTGCTTCTTCATCATCATCATCAACGTTTTCTTCTGCTTCTTCATCATCATGATCAACGTTTCCTTCTGCTTCTTCATCATCATCATCAATGTCTTCTTCTGCTTCTTCATCATCATCATCAAAGTCTTCTTCTGCTTCTTCATCATCATCATCATCATCAACGTTTTCTTCTACTTCTTCATCATCATCATCAACGTTTTCTTCTGCTTCATCATCATCATCATCAACGTTCTCTTCTGCTGCTTCATCATCATCATGCTTAACGCCTTCTTCTGCTTCGTCATCATCATCATCAACGTTTTCTTCTGCTTCTCCATCATCATCATCAACGTTTTCTTCTGCTTCTCCCTCATCATCATCAACGTTTTCTTCTGCTTCTTCATCATCATCATCAACGTGTTCTTCTGCTTCTTCATCAACATCATCATAATTAACGTTTTCTTCTGCTTCTCCCTCATCATCATCAACGTTTTCTTCTGCTTCTCCCTCATCATCATCAACGTTTTCTTCTGCTTCTTCATCATCATCATCAACGTTTTCTTCTGCTTCTTCATCATCACGTCTTCGTCTTCTTCATCATATTCATCATCATCATCAATGTCTTCTTCTACTTCTTCATTATCATCATCAACGTCTTCTTCTGCTTCTTCATCATCATCATCATCATCATCATCAACGTCTTCTTCTGCTTCTTCATCATCATCAATGTCTTCCTCTGTTTCTTTCTTTTACTTTATCGCTTTCAACTTCTTCTAATTTTTGCTTTTTGTTTATTCACTCAACGTACATGAAACATTTTTCAAGTTTTCTTTGTGTTTTGTTTTTTTTTTCACACTCGTTGCGAAAAATATTTTGTTTTTGCATTTCCGCACTTGGCGCACTTTCCACACATACATCAACATCTACATCTACTTTTTAATGGGGCATGCAACAATTTTTGTATAGCCAAAAGAAAATTCGCATTGTTGTTGTTGTTGTTGTTGTTATTATTGTTTCTATGGAATTTCCGGGGAGCTTTATAAAATGAATGATCCTACTCTATGCTACGCGTCGAAATTAACATTTGACGTCAATTCGTTCAAATTATGCAAAGCGAGGGCGAAACTTTTTTCTGCCCAATTGGCCAATAGTTTGGCTTCCTTTTAGGCCCATCTCTGCAGCTCTCCATCTCTCTCTATCTCTCTCTCTCTCTCTCTCTCTCTCTCTTTGTCTCTTTCTCTATCGATGTCTTAACGTAACGTTAAGACATTTGCACAGTTGCCTAAGCCGATTTGCATAATTAGACAGACTTTGACTCAGACTTGACTTTCGTCTTCGTCCGTGGTGCATTCAGTAGTCATCATTGCTAACGCTAGTTAGTTAAATCAGCTACCCCTCCGTCTAACCCTTTGCTGCCTAATCAAAAATTTACATTTGCATAAGTCAAAAACAAAAAAAATAAAAGACAGTGCAAAAAGTGCAAGGCACGAAATTGATGCGGGTGGCCTCCATCCAGAATTTGTAGTCTATGAATAGTGAAAGCCAAAAGCCTCAAAATAAGTGTCTTCTTTTTTTTCTATTTCAAATTCAAATACACGTATGTGTGTGTGTGTGTGTGTGGGTGTTAGTTGTGCATTGGTAGTGCAACCTTGTGTTAGGTGTCGACAGGGTTAGGCGAATTAATTTCTTTACGGCTCTGTTGGCCCCCAAACAGATGGCCCCACAGCGATAAGCTTAAACAACTGCAACGACGACGATGGCAACTGTGACGCTGACTGCAAGTTGCAGCAGACACTACACTAAGCAAGCGACATAAGTAAATAAAAGCTATATAGTCGACTTACAGTTAACCTAGACGCAAAGCTTATGCAAATATTCTTATACCAAGCGCTACGTCTAAAATTTTTAAATATTTTTTTAATATTTTAAGTAAAATATAATCCTCGCATTTATTATTATTATATTTGAGCAATTGAAATTTATTTGAAATTATTTGAAATTTTTTTGAAATTATTTGAAATTATTTGAAATTTATTTGAAATTTATTTGAAATTTTTTCCTATATTAGCTTTACATTTTTTCCTACTCTTACATCACAAATCCATTAGCTCAGGTCGTTGATACCCCTTTATATTACACCCCCATTGAATGAGTATATAAAATTACATTTCATTGCAATTTTGCAGTTGTTTCTATTTTTCTTATTTTTTTTTTTTCTGCATCTGTCACTTTTACCATGCGGTTTTTTTTTTTTTTTTGGGGTTCGGGGTTATCAACAACTCAGACATCTTCAGCTGCAAAATGCAAAACGCAAAATGCGGGACGATGCAAGGCGGTAACAGCAACAGCAACAGCAACAGCAACTGCAACAGCAACATTAACATTAACCACAGTCTCAACAACATGCAGCAAGTTGCAAATTTTGTGTGGCAATACGCAATGTTGCAAAGACCCGTTAAAAAGTGTTGAATGCACAGTTACGAAAAAAAAAATATCTGTAAATGGCTTCCGTTGAACTTGACGGAACAAGTTGCAGTAACAGGGATGAGCTGTGGAAGTAACAGCTCTTAGGACTCTTCCCCCAAAAGCTATCTCCAAAGACTTGTGTCTACATTTTGTCTACGTGCCGGCAGCTTCCATTAACAATAGACTCTGTCTGTCTGTTTATCTGTCGCCATTGGCATTGCCATTGAAGGTCACGAGCCTTGTTTTTTTTTTTTTCATAATTGTCGTCATACTGAAGGCGGCTGGACATGCTGCATGTGATAAACTCTTGAATGAAATGAACATCAGCCAATGAACTTTAAGAGTTGAAAAAAAAAAATTTGTAGAAGGAAGCGGAAGCCGAGGGGATGCAGAGGGAATAATATAATAATTTTCAGCAAAAGTGGTGAAAACTTCATTAGAACCGCATGTTGTAGAAAAATAAAATACTGCACAAACAATAAGAGGAAATTGTTTTCAAAAGATACAGACAGAGAGGGAGAGAGAGTGAGGGAAAGGGAGGGAGCGACACAGCGAGGGAGTCAAAGAAATAGTAAGAGATCAGTCAATGGAACGAAACTATTAAAAGAGAACTTTGTAGGCAACTTAACTTTTGTGGCAAATTGAAATAGAAATATGCTGCAAGAGAAATAACAAATGTTAATGGAAAATGAAAATGTGAGGGAAGTGCAACAGCAACAGCAACGGCAAAGGCAAAGCAATGCTTCTATGTTATTTAACATGTGCCATGGAAAAAGACACTTGAAGCTAAGTGAAATAGAAAGAGAGAGAGAGAGAGAGGGAGAGGCAGAGAAAAAGAGCAGACCTACAATTAGAAGCAGATGGCATTTATGTGTTCAACTATTTTTATTGTTTCTCTTCCATAAAACCAAAAAAAAAAAAAAAAAATTAATTTAAATTTTTTTCTATAAAATTACAGGATGAGTTTCACGTTTATCATGTTATACTTTATTTTTTTTTAAGGTATAAATTTTAATGATGTTGAATTAATGTTAATGTAGCACGAATAAAATCACAACTGGGTTAATTGCTCTTGCAGTTAGAAGAGTGTGTGGCTTTTTTTTTGTCATGAAGTTTCCGCTTCTGCTACTTTTTGTAGCAAGTTTTTTATATTCGGTGCCCTATGGGAACCAAGAGTATATTGGGTTCGTGACAAGAGCAAATGTATGTAACACCCATAAGGAGGCGTGGCCGACCCCATAAAGTATATATATGTTCTGACTCAGGATCAACAGCCGAGTCGATTGGAGCATGTCCGTCTGTCCGTCTGTACGTCCGTATGAACACACAGATCTCGGAGACTATAGAGATAGAGACTTAATTTTTTTTGCATAGTGTTTGTAGTGTTTGCAGGCAGATCAAGTTTATTTTGGATTTTTGCCACGCCCGATCCCGGTTCGATTCCCGAGACGATTTTTTTTTAAAAATTTTTTTTTTTTATATTAACTTAAAATTGGCGAGTGCGCAGCACGAGCAAAATAAATATATCATATAACTTTGGGCACCGAGTATTATATAGTCGAGTACACTCGACTATAACTTTCTTACTTGTTTTTTTTGGATATATGAGTGCGCGAGTACTAGATAATAATTCTTCAAATTAAATCTCATTGACTTTTATAGCTGTCTCTTTCTTTCTCTCTCTCTCTCTCTCTTTCTCTCTCGCTGTCTCTATCTTTTGCTACCATTCTAATTCGTTACGCATTGCGAGTATTTTTTTCGTAGATTTTTTTTTTGCGGTTTCCGGTCGCATTTTGAGTTTTTTTCTGTAATTTTTTTTTTTTGGTCATATTTGAAGTGCTGAACTTTATATTTAAATTATGAACTATATATGCATGTCGGACAGTCTATATATATATATATATATATATATATATATATATATGTGTGTTTGTGAGTTGTTACATTTGTTTAGTTGGGAAATTGAGTGGAAAAACTTTAACGGCTGCACACACACACACACACACACACACACAATCACTTGTCACAACTTTTGTCTGGTCAGTAATATATATATATAAAATATCTTTTGCTGGCCAAAGGCAAAAGTGCCGTACCATATGTTCATTTAATGACATTACCCGCACATTACACACTCCCTCATTATCTTTTGTCACTGCCTCATTTTCCGACATATTATTGCATACGTGCAATAACACCCTCAACCTCAATATGCACTGCAAGTCATATATCATAAAAATAATAAGCTTACTTTATATAAAGGCATTAGCTGAAACAAAGAACTAATGGCCATGGCCGGGCCGGGCCGTGCCGTGCCGGACGGGCTGTTGTATGTGAGCAATAGCAGGTGCACTGCGATACTTAATGCAATTTTTCAAGCAGAGGGTAAAAATTGTAAGCGTAAATTTTATATGATTTCTCATACTCCCTATATCTATATATATATATATATATATAAGTTCTCTCTATGCAACTGTTGTTGTTTTTAGATAAGTTTTGTCAATTACATGCGAAATTAGTTCATTCTTTTTGTCGGCATATTAAAAAGAAGCTCAAACACTTTTATAATTCTGTTGCTTGTCTTTTTAGCTGTCACACGAAAATTAGAGTTGCTGCTTTTTCTTTTTCATTTTGTTACAGTTACTTTTGCCTCCCACTGTAAGACTGCTTAGAGTCATGAAGTGGCAATTAAAGCGTTTCAAGTTGACGTTTGTTTTTTTTTTCTTTTTAAATGGCACAATCTCTCGCTCTCTCTCTCTCTCTCCCTCTCGCTCTCTTGCTCTCTCCCTCTCTCTGTCTTTCTATATTTGTATATGCGAAACTCTTGTATACTTGTCGGCTTTATTGCTTCATTTGTCTCTCTCTCTCTCTCTCTTTCTTTCTCTCTCTCTCTGCCCTTTTGAAAATGCCGCAATTTGCAAATGAGGTAAACGTGTGGCCAAAACAAAGAGATCTATGTAACGGTATAATTAAGTTGGCCTCATCAGCCATTTATGGCCAACAACATGAGAAGTGCGCATAGTTACGCTCTCTCACCTTCATTCACCTTGCGCTCTCTCTCTCTCTCTCTAGCTGTCTCTTTCTTATACAGCTCATCAGATTTTTATTGTTTCATTTGCAAAACGCGAAATACTTGCCCGGAACTGCCAACTTTCGAAAAAATAAAAAACTCAAGCATGTTCTGGCTGTGTGAACGCTGCTGCTGCTCTGACTGAGCGCCTTTTTTTTTGCACACACAAACACACAAATTTTTGTTTTATGGTTTATGGCCATAAGCAAGAAGAATGCTGTTGCTGCTGCTTCTTCCCCTACTGCCACTAACCGCAGTGGCATTAACAATGGCTTTATGTGTCTAATTAGATTTTTAAGGCCATTCATTATGCAGGTTTTTTTTTTAAACAAATCTTTGAGCATAATATTCGGCACGCAAATTACAATTGAAATTATGTCTAAGCAAAGTACATCGTACTACATATAGATATAGTCTATATATATATATATATATATATATATAGCTTGCAATTACAGTTATAGTTTGTGGCATAGGCGGCAGCACAGTGCAACGCTTGTGCAACTTTCTGTGGCGGCATTTGGACAAAAGCTTTTTTTAAACTCATTTGGGACACGCAGCTCAATGCAATGCAGACAATTGCAATGATCTCTACTGCTGCTGCTGCTATTGCTCCTGCTTCAACATATAATCACATAATGCTCAACAAAATTTTGTTAAAGCCAATGTTGCGGCGACTTTATAACTATCGATAACCATTTAAGCCACAACATTTTTAACCAAATGCAACAATAGCAACACACACAAAGAGAGAAAAAAAAAAAACAAATGATTTTCATGGAATTTTATTGCGGTTTCTCAATAACAAAACGGCGCAACAAAAAAATATGTGCAACAAATTGCAAACAAAACTCAACGGCAAGATATGCTATAATCTATGTTAAATACACTAATATATCAGCTAACATTTTGCAGGGTATTAAATATAACATAAATAATGTTATATACAGTGTCGTCTAATTACACAAATTATACAAATACTTACAACAATTTTTTCTTCATTTTTTTTTAATGTTTGTTCATTTTATGTATTTTATTTTTTTTTTGTTGCTTACCTGCAAAGAAAGAAAGAGAAAAAAAAATTGTAGAATTTCATTAGTTTTATTTGTCAGCTCGTAAAACTCTTACAACTAGCACAAAAGTCTTGAACTTAACTTTAGCTTAAACAAAAAAAAATAATAAACACACACACAGAGAGAGAGAGAGAGACAGAGAAAGAGACGCACGCACAACAAAATCAGAGTCCAAAAACAAGGTCGTAAAGTGCAAAGAGCAGTTCATTAAAGAGAGACAGAGAGAGAGAGAGAGAGAGAGAGAAGAGAGAGAGAGAGAGAGGGTCAGGCAAAGAGTATACATTTTAGATCGCTGCGGCGACAAAAGTTGTCTACAGAATTTCATTAAATTTTTATTTTTATTTATTTTTTTTGTTTTTATTTTTATTTTATTTTTATAGTCTTGAAAATTTTTATGACAATGCACAATGCATAAATTCTAAACAAATTAAATTTGTGGTCGCGCGACTGCAATCAGAGAGAGAGAGAGAGTGAGAGAGAGAGAGAGAGACAGAAAGGGAAAATTGTTAAATATATATTTAAAATTTGTTCTCAGCTCATAGTCATAATAATTATAATAATAATAACAAATAATGTTAATGGAAGCGACGCCTACAAAAATTTAAATTGAATTTTTTGTTTTTCTCTTTTTATATTTATTTTTATTTATTTTTTTTTTGTTCTATTCTCGTAGCTTTGCATGATTCATGGCATTAATTATGCCACGTTTTGATAATGCTACTTTTATCACTTTTTTTTTCTCATCGCTGAGCTCTGAGCGTGTTCTACAGTTATTTCTAATTTAAATAAAATAATAAAAGATTTTTTTTTTATAGCATAATAACGTTAGGTGACAAATTGTGCATCAGCTTAACGCTCAACGAGTTTTACTATCTCTTCTCTCTGTCTATCTGTCTGTCTGTCTGTCTGCTGATCCTCCACATACATATGTTATGTTGTTGTTCCCTACTGTCGTTCCCCCTATGCCTACATATTCCCTCATTTTTCAACCCCTTTTATAAATCACCGCAAATCATTATATCTTGAAATTCCTTTACGCTCTGTTTCTTTCACGTTCTTTAAACCCTTCAACATTTTTTTTCTCCCCCTTTTTTGCTTATTTCCTTTACTTTTCCTTGTCTTTAATTTATGTTTACTTCAACCCTTTTCTGCTGTTGATTCCCTCTTTACACTCTGCTCAAGAGTCTTTGGCATAAAAGCAAAAATTCCACATCAATTTCGACTCTCACGGAATTTTATTTAATTTCATTTATTCGAATTATTTTTATTTTATTTTTATTTTTATTTTTTTTTGATTTTTTTTTTGATTTGATAATGATAATCAATATAGCGGCGCGTAGAGACGTTGCAATTAAACGCAGGCATGCTTCCATTTTCATTTTCATTTTCATTACTTTCATTTACTGCATTGCTTGGCAACAAATCAAACAAGCCGACAGCTAGCCAAGAGCCAAGAGCCAAGAGCCAATAGCTTAGAGCAAGAAAATTCAAGCAACATTCATTCAATCAGCTCAAAACCTATGCCACATTCAACTAACGCTACATCAATCGGTCAATTCACACACTCTCACACACACACACAGACACACAGACAGACAGTAGCATAATTCAAGTCTTTGTGTTTTATTGCGCAGCCGCCCCGTTGTCTCAATGCACTTTTTGGGGCAGCCGCCGTTGTTTGTCTTGTTTCGCTCTTTTGTCTGTTAATGCTGCTGCTGCTGTTGCTGCTGCTGCTGTTGCTGCTGCTGCTGCTGTTGCTGCTGTTGCTGCTGTTGCTGCTACTTTGGCTTTGACTTTTTCTTTTCTTGTTCATTATTATTGAATATCGAAAATAAATATTTTCACAGCTTTGGCGTTAATTGGAAAATCATAAAAAAAAAATAAAAACCAAGCGTGAAAATTTTTAAAGTCTTTGCAGTAATAACAGCAACAGCAGCAGCAGCAGCATCATCTAGCAACAACAGCAACTGCCACGCCTTGTTTTAGTTTTAATAAAATATTTTTTGCATTAATTTCTTGTTGTCTTTTAATCGTTGCATGTTACATATAAACTTTACACTAAGCTAGACTAGACTTGAGCTTTAACAGCTTTAAATATATATAACTATAACTTTTACATATTGATTTTTAGGTGTGTCGCTCTGCATAAAACTAGCAAAACATTTAATTGAGCTATAGACCAAAAAAAAAACATTGTATACAAAATTTGGCAAGAAAAGTTTGTCAGTGACGCTTAATCTTAGTTTTGTAATCAATTAAAAAAAAAACGAGAAAAAAAATATGAAAATCTTAAGCTTTTTAAGCCGAAATTGTAAGCTGCATTTTGACCCAGAAAAAAAAAAAAAGCTACAGCAAGTAACACAGAAAAAAAAAATGCTTTATGAATTGCTTCATAATGCAGACAGACATCTCACAGACAAAATGTTGCAGTTGCTGCTGCTGTTGCCTTTTGTCTTTGCTTTGGCAGCTGCCTTGCGGCTTGAAAGTGTTTGTATATGAGCAAGACAGAGAGAGAGAGAGAGAGAGAGTGAGGGAATAGGTAGAAGTTAAAAAGAAGCCAAACAGTTGTTGTGAGGTCGGAGATCTGTGATCTCGGGTCTCTGCTCTCTGGAGTGGCATTTGATATCGATGATGTCTTTGTTTCATTTACAGCTCAAGAAAAAAAAATTATGCAAAATGCAATCACAGCAGGGGAGGTAAAAGCAACAAACAACAACAACAGCAGCAGCAACAACAACAACAAGTACAGCGACATGCAGCCAAACAGAGATTGCAGCAAAAAGATGTTTGCTATGTGTTTTGTTTTTTTCCCCTTTGACTGCCAAGACTGCACAACACACGCAAGAAAGAAACTTGTCAAGTTTTATGACAAGGCAGAAGAAGTAAAAAAAAAAACAAAACAACAACAGCAACAACAACAACAACAACAACAGTAAAGTTATCTTTTCTTGCTGTCTTTTTTTTTTTTGTTATTTGTGGTTGAACGTTGCTGGCAAATTGATATGTTGGCTTTTTCTCTCTTTTTTTTTTGAGAAGTAAGCGTAGGCAGTATCAGGCATAGTCTAAGAAGCTGTTGAAGCTGTTGAAGCTGTTTTTTTGTAGCATATCAATTACTTAATGTTGTCAGCTAAAAAAAATTTAAAGGATTAAATATGCAAAAATGTGTTGAAGCCTTTATGCACTTGAGAAACATTTCACTGACAGCTTTATATTTATTACATATTTATAGCAATGCTAGCTTACGCTGCGTATGCTTAATATTATGCATATTTGTGGTTAAAATGTAATGCAACAAAATGATGCAAAAGAAATCAAAAAAAAATATAAGTAAATCAACAAGTTAACACAGAATTATAGACATTAAAATATAAGCTGCCAAAACTAGCAATTAAAGCATTTTTTTCAGTTATACAAAATGCAGAAATTGTGCAGCGGCAGCAGCAGCTGATGTGATAATAAGTACTCTTTGGACTCTTTGGACACTTAACAACAACAATGCAACAGTGCAAGTTGCTGCTGGACTCTTGCTGGAACGTATAAAATTTTGCAGCTTTTATATTTGTTGTTGTCGTTGTTGTTATTGTTGTTGTTGCTATATGTTGTAAGTGCAATTGTTTGGTTACCTCATCGTGCCAGGCTTTTATAACTGCTTTTGGACTTTTCTTATCGCTTATGAAAAAAAAAAAAAAAAATCAACGAAGCCAAAGCTAAAAGGGCCACTTTCTGTTTTGGTCAGTAAAGAAAAGAAAAGAAAGAAAGAAGTAAAAGAAAAAAAAAAATTAAAAGCGAAACGAAACGAAAGTGTTTTTCATATTCATATAGCAAGTACCTGGTACCTAGTCTCGCCCCCCTCCCTCATTCCCTTCTACTACTCAAGTTTCCCCCCTGATGTTTTTCATGGCGCAAAGTGGTGCCAAGTGCATGTTGTATGCGTGATAAACCAATTAACTCTGCACCACACACAAACACTGAGCCACCAAAAAAAAAACTGAGCCGCAAATGAACTCAAAAAAAAAAAAAAAAAAATCTTTTGCCTGAAAGTGAAATTTATGTTAAACACACACAGACACACACAGACACAGAGACACTCACCAAAAAACTTGGCGGGTGTCTCTAACAAGAGTACAGCAAGCAACTAAAGTAATGTGTCTGTCTGTCTGTCTGCCTGTCTCTTAGTTTAGAGGAAGAAGAAAAAGACTTTTTCTTGTTGTTGTTTGCTTCTTTTTTGCTGTTGCTTTTGTTTATTTTGACAGCTTTTCAAAATGTCCGTCAAATGTCATAATTAAAAGCAATGTCGGGAATAATTCTTTGGCAAACAATAGAAAACGAAAGGCAGCAAAACATTCATTGAGCAATGAAAAAAGAGAAGAAAAATAAACAAGAATAATGTAAAATATTCAAAGAGTGTTTAAAAGTCAATCAAGTTAAAGAATTTCAAACTCTTTATGTTTTTTAATTTTTTTTTAATATTTTAAAGAGAGAGAGAGAGAGAGAGAACGAGCGATCAAGAATTTCAAAGTCTTTTATGTTACAGAATTTTTTAAATTTTTTTTAAAATATTTTAAAGAGAGAGAGAGAGAGAGAGAGAGAGAGAACGAGCGATCAAGAATTTCAAAGTCTTTTATGTTAAAGAATTATTTAATTTTTTTTTAAATATTTTAAAGTGAGAGAGAGAGAGAGAGAGAGAGAACGAGCGATCAAGAATTTCTTTTATGTTACAGAATTTTTTAAATTTTTTTTTAAATATTTTAAAGAGAGAGAGAGAGAGAGAACGAGTTAAACGAACGAATTTTAAAGAATTTTTTAATTTTTTTTTTAAATATTTTAAAGAGACAGTGAGAGAGAGAGAGACAACGAGCGATCAAGAATTTCAAAGTCTTTTATGAGAATTTCAAACTCTTTTATTTTAAAGATTTATTTAATTTTTTTTTTAAATTTTTCAACTTTTTTCTAATGTAATTTTTGCTTTATTTTTTTTTTGCATTTTTCTTTTATCACTGTTTGAACAAGTTTATAAATCTGCTAAATTAACAAAAAGCTAAAAATAAGTTTTGAAATTTTTTTTTTACAGTTTCTTAGTCACATTTATAAGATGCGTAGTGTACAGTCAGCGATTTTTATCAGTTGACAACGCCAAAAAAAAAAAAAAATAAAAAATACTAACTGACAAACACAACACGCATACACTCGACTTCAATGCAAGTTGCACCCCGCGCCGCCACCGACGCCTACCTGCCACTGGTCGCTGTGCTGGCAATTAAAAACTTAAGCTGCAGCTACTTTTATTATCAGATGCAATGCATTCTGACAAGCATAGAAAGAGATATGTGTGTAAGTGAAAGAGAGAGAGAGAGAGAGAGAGAGAGAGAGAGAGAGAGAGTAAATATAGAAATCAGACTGACAATCAGTGAAGTCAGACAGATAAAAGTTAATTGACTCATTAAGTGCACAGTTTGAAGCAGTTTTGAGACTTCACTTTCCCCCAAAAAGAGCAGCAGCAGCAAACAAAAAATGAGAAAAAGTTCAAGTTGTAACTGACAGCAAAGAGAATAAGTAGAAGAAGAAGCTAAATAACTGATTAGATAAAAAAAAAATATATATATATAAAAAATTGTAAGGTAATTTATCAATTGAAAGAATGCAAGAAAATTCAATGTTGAAAAAATAAAAATTCTAAAAAATTTTCTTGCACTGTACTTTTCATTTAATTTGCAGCATTAACTGTAATTGAATACAAAATACTTTGACTGTAACAGTAACTGTAGCTGTCGCTGTTACTCTTGTTGTTACTGTAGCTGTTATTCTTGCTGTTGCTGTTGCTCTTGCTGTAGCTGTATCTATATCTATAAGCATCTTTATCTTTGTACCTATATCTTTAAGCTATGCTTTAAAGTCTGTCTGCAATTAAAGCTTAAGCATAAGACATATCAAATTTAATTTGCTTTCCAAGAAGTTTGTAACATTGAAAATTTGTTGTTTCTTCTTCTTGTTGTTGTTGTGTTTTTTGCTGGATATTTATTTTTTGGGCTTGCGTGTTAAAGCTAACGGAAATGTTTGTCATGATGTGATGTAAGCCTTGTTGTAAGTTGTTGTTGTTTGTTGTTTGTTGCAAATCAACACATACATATACACACACACAAACACACACATATGGGCTAGGCTAGGCAAGTCTAGTCAAGTTTAATCGTGTCGAGTCAAGTCTCTAGCTTGCTACCTGGGCAGCTAAAGTAATCTATAGACTTTTGGGGCTTGGCTTGTCTTGACTAACTATCTTTCTTTCTCTCTCTATCTTGCTTTCTCTCTCTCTCTTTGTCTTGGTTTTCCTCTTTATATAGCTTCTAGTTTAGTTCCGTCGTGTCGCTTTGCTTTCGGTTTGGGAGTTTTTTACTCTCCTCCTTTAGCCACTTTATTATTACAACATTTTCCATTTCGCTTCGCTGAAATAATAATTTGCGCTTTGTTGTTTTACAACTGCCAATGCGATGAGAACAAAAAAACAACAACAATAACAAGTAGAATTTTGCTGTAAAGAAAAATGCCATTGACCTCAAGTCAAGTTAGAGCATGGCATGGCAAGGTAAGGCAAGGCAAAAGTCGAGTCGCCAATCGTTCTTTGACAGAGAGAGAGAGACAGAGAGAGAGAACGAGCGGTCGGCGGCAGCAAACGTTAGTCCAAGTACGACAACAAACGAAGCGTCGCGACGTCGCGGCTATAAATCCAGAGCAGACTATGTCCGCCACTATTGCCTTGGCCTGGACTTGCGACGACTTTAGTTGCTTGCAGGTGAAGGAGCAGCAACATCAACAGCAATAACAGCAGCTGCAATACAGCGCAACATAGCACGTTGAAATGTTCACGTTCAGCTGTTCCTTGGAATTGCGAGAACGCGTTTTGCTGTTGCTCAATACACTCTACACACACACACACACACACATACATCTATATAGATGAAGAGGCAACACTTAACTCAATTCAATTCAAAGCAGTCGACACTCTCAACAACGCTGGCGCATGACAACTTTGACTACATCTCCCAAAGCCCGATGCCCGTTTCCAACTTTAACAACAACAACAAGAACGATGACGATGACAACGATAACGACGGCTTCGTCGTTAGCTCTTTTTTTTTTTGCTCTATGTGCTAGTCGCGACACACTTGTCGACTGTCCGTAAGCAACATGTTGCTCAACATGTTCGCGACTGCTGTCATGTTGCCAAGCTGCCACAGGTTGTCAACATTTCACAGCAATCGTAGCAGCAAAACTAGTTTATTTCTTTTTCTTTTTTTTTTTTTTTTACTAATTACAGAATTCAAATCCCAAGGCTATTTGACTATTTGAACAAAAAACAAATCTTGTAAAAAAAAAAAAAAATGATGTAGCTTCTAGCCAAAAAAACAACAGCAACAAATTGTTGATTAATGTTCATGCTGTGGTAGAAAAGCTTAACAATCGATAAACCTTTTGTAAGCTTTAAGCAAAATACTATCATAGATTTGTTAACTTTCCAAATTAACATTTGTCAAGCTCAACAATAACAACAGCAGCAGCAGTAGAAGAAACAAAAACAGCTAAAAAAAAAAAAAAAAATAGCTAAAAATAAAATGAAGTGATTTTGTATTTTAATGTTAGCTATTATTTCATTATAATCACATATCATTCTTATCAACTTTTAATACACTTTAATCCTAATAATAATATACAGAGCTACACTCTAAGCTATTTCAATTGCAAGTTTAATAACATTTTTTTTTTTTTTTCAATCAATGAAAAACATTTTTCGTTACCATTTAATGCAAACATCACGTTTTACTATATAATAAAAAGTCATTTTTAATACACTTACAAATCTTATTAGAGCGTCATACAAATTGTTCAATAACCTTTCCCCTTTACCTGCGCTTATTATGTCTAAATAATGTAGAGGAAAAACTCATTAGACTACTATAATGAGATCGTTGCGAATTGCAGTAAAGTGACCGCAGCAGAAAAAAAAATAAAAAATTAAAGCTTGATTATAAGTTACTCTGTAATATTTTTGAAAAATCAAAAAAAAATATATAAAATTTAAAGTCTTTAATATTGCCTGCTTACAAAGATTCAATCAATTTTTTTCATGTCTATTGCATAAACTAATATACCTTTTGACTTTCAGCAATTAGAGGGTATTGCAAAAATCACATAAATATACTGAAATTATGTGCAAATTCCGCCTGTAAATGTATATTGCCGGCATTCATAGTTGAAAGACAAAGCAGAAAAACCAAAAGCAGAGACAGAGACAGAGTATAAAGATGAAGGCGGCATACGCTGAGGCAGAGGTGGAGCTATATAATCTGTGGGGGCGTCTAGCATCAATTTTGTATGGGGCACGAGTTTTTTTTTTTTTTTTTTTTTGGTAGCTGAAGACACATGATTATTAATTTGATTTGTAGCTGAGTTTTACATTTTTTTTTCGCCATGATTTTTCCATCAATTTCCATCGCTTTTCCTGTCTTTGAAAGATTTCACTTTTTTGTTTTGTCGAAACAATTTAAATTTTAATATGAAATTTCTATGCAATTTATGCAGTTTTGTGGCACAAAAAGCAATAAAAATCAAATTTCAATGTCAATGATTGTGAAGCGTGGCTTATGCCAAAAAAAAAAAAAGAAAAATTATATGGCAATTTTTTTTTTTTTATAAATTTTTACTTGAAGTTGAAGCATTTGCAGCTTTATATAATTTCAATGTTTACAAGCGTAATTTAAGTTAATGCAGAATTTATTGCATTCATAACCTAAATCTCATTAAGAACAAGTTAAACTTATTGTCAGAAGACAAGCAATATTCATAAATTATGTTTTTTTTTTTTAAATATATTTTCATTTAATTTTTATTTATTTTTTTTTAAATTTTTTTTTAAAGCTTTTTAAATGAAGTTTTCAACACAACAGCAGCAGCAGCAGTAGAATCATATGCATAGCTTGTAGCGTTGAGAAGTTATGAGCATTTTCCATCTCTTTCTTTCTTATCTTAGACTTCCCACTAGTCTTGCTGCCGACTCGCTCATCCTGCCTCTTACTCTCTTCTCTCTCTCTCGCTGTCTCTGTCATTTTAAGATTCCTGTTGGTTTTTTTTCTTACTGGTTTGCCTTGTGGTGTGATCATAAAATCAGACGCTGCAACTTAATGACTTTTCCCCCAAGTCTTTACATTTATATCTTTCTCTCTCTTTCTCTGTCTCCATCTCTCTCTCTCTTCTTGCATCTTTAGTTTAACATTTGTTTTTATTGCCTTGGTATTTCTATGCATTTATTTTCATTTACTTTATGATTACGTTTGCATTTATTAGAGCTTGCACTTTTTTTTTGCGCTATACGCTTTTTGCAGCTGGAAAAACTCAAGAAAATTCTGCAAATGAGTTTTATTATAAGCAAAAAAAAAATGAAGAAGAGGAAGAAGATGGCTAAAGGATGAAGAAAAAAAAAAAACGACAGTGGCATGCGCAGCTGGCACAAACCACTAGAAGATGGTACTTATATTATTCAATGGCCTAAAGGGGTCGGCACGTGTTACACGCTGCCACATGCCACATGCCACATGCAGCCAAGACTAGCAAAAGCTGACAAACAAATGTGAATACATGTTTGTCATTCTAGAAGACGACAGCAATCAAGACTTTTTAACTGAAGGGGCGGGGGAAAGGAAAGGAAGCTAAGGGGACAACAAATAACTTATAGATCTTGTAGCTTAATTGAATCTGCAAACTTTTGAGGCATATGCAAAATATATCTTTAATGTGTATGTATGTGTGTTTGTGTGTGTGTTTGTCCCTCACAATGACAGCAGCTCAGTCAGTCAACAAACAAACAAAGTTTATAACTAAGAGATCACATTATAGGCAAAACATGAAGTTGCGTTTTTTATGATGATGACATGAGATGAGAATGAGAATGAGAATTCAATTGTAAAATAGTAACAACAACAAGAACAACAAGAGAAGCTACAAAATATTACATAAATCTTTAGTCTATTCTTCCACTTTGTGTCTTTATATATATAAAAAAAAAAAAAAAAAAAATCGTAATATTTTCAAGTTTTTTTTTTAAATGTTTTGCGTACTTAAAAATCTCAACAAGATTCATTTACTTGGAATTATCTACAGCATATGCATACAGCTGTCTATCAGTCTGTGTATCTCTCTCTCTCTCTCTATTTGTGTCTCTCTCTCTCTGTATGTAGTAATATTTTAATAGCATCTTTAACATATTTTCGAGTCTCTCTAGAGTCTTTTGCATGCAGACAGACAGACAGACAGACAGACATAAAAGTGAAACATATGCAACTTTTGCGATAGATCATAAATCTTTTTTTTTTTTGGCTAGCTACAAAAATGAGTCATAAAAAAAAAAAAAAAAAACAACAGAAAACTTACGCAAAATGCAAAAGACAAGAATATTGCATATTGCTGGACAAGAACGTCCTTAAAACAAGTTTTGACCCAAAACACAAGTAAAACAAGTTTTTTTTTTAAGTTAACTTACAACAAAAAGAAAAAAAAAACATTTCAGTAAAGACTGCAAAAACCTAAGGCGAAAAAAAATAAAAACAACAACAAGAACAAAAGCAGACAGAAGCTGCACGTAGCACGAGTTTTGTCGTGCAACAGAGCAAAAAAAAAATATACAAAAAAATAACAGCGACATGCTGAGAATCTTACAGTAGAATAAAAAAAAAGAGAGAGCGATGCATGTGTGTGAGTGCAGAGTGCAAGTGCAAGTGAGATAGCAACTGTAGGCAACAGCTCAACGAACTGCACCGAAATTCGTATAAGAAGCAAACGAAAAAACAGCAGCTGATAAAGACGAAAAGGTAAAGGCCGAAAATTAGTGAACGACGACGACGACGACGACGAAAAAAAAAAGGGGAAAAAAGGCAAAAACGTGAAAAATGAAGCCAACGAAAAGGAAGCGCCAAGAGACGTACGACAAACAACAACAACAAACAAAACAAAGCAAATGAAAATGTGTCTTATTTGCCTTTTGCCAGATGGAAGAAGAGGGAAATTTTTTGAAATTGGAAACTAGACAAAAAAAAAATTTGAAGAGAATTGAAAAAGAGGAAAAGAAAAAAAAAGTGAAAAAATAAGAGAATAAAGTTCTTAGTCTAGATTTAACTTTTGGACTCATTTTATAGTTAATGCTGTCATCGTCGTTCGTCGTTCGTCTTGGAGTGCAACAACTTGTGGCACGAGTAGTGACAAGTTCAGGGTCTCAACGAAATTACAGCGCAACCAACAACTGATACTCTCATAATAATTACGACACTCTACTACATATAGCACTATATGTATATGTGGGCTGAGAAATAGTAGACTTATCTCTAGCTGTGTGAGCGTATGCGTGAAGTATCTCTCTCTCTCTCTCTCTGTCTGTCTGTCTGTATGAGCGACTGCATGTTTGTGTGCTGTGTGTGTTTGTGGGTGGCTCAAGAGGTAATAAAATAATCAATGAATCGAATTTCTCAGGGGTTCAAACTGCTAACAAAACAGCAGAGCTATCAGCGCACGTCTCACTTATTGAAAATAAAGAATAAGAAGAAAAAAAAACTTTAGATTAAAATTTTTGAAGAGCTGCAAAATCAACCACCGATAAGCGAGAAACTATTAACAAAGACAGCGATGGCAATGACAAGAGTTATATATATATATATATATATATATATATATATATATGTTATAGGAAGAAAAGTGACGAATATTATATACACTATATAAAGAGCATAAAGTGTAGCACTGCAACTTCTTTCTACTAACTAATCTAAGGCTATTTGCTTTTTTAATTACTTTTATTTATTTATTTGTATTTTTTTTTTTTTTTTTAGATTTATTTTTATGTATTTTTATATTTCTTTTTTATTTTTTTGTAATTTTCCTATCTGCTTTTTTTTTTTGCTGGTGTAATTATTGCTTTAGCTTAATTATCTGTCAGTCGATTACAAGGTTCTTTTTGCCTTTGCATGTCTATAAAATTGTTATACCCTGCATACATTAAGGGTATGCTAACAACAAACAACAACAACAGCAACAGCAACATAAAACAACCCGCAATGTTAAACACCTTCCATTATACAGCTGCTATATGCAGGTTGCTGTTGTTATAGTTGTAGTAGTATTAGTAGTAGTAGTTGTTGTTGTTGTTGTTGTTGTTGTTACAATCATCACATTTAATTGCTGCGCTTTTGTTGTGCCAATAACAACCACAATAAATTGAAGCAACCCTCGCAATGGCAATTTTGATGAAACACGCAACACCAATAATGAAATGGAAATGGAAGTGGAAGTGAAACAAAATACAAACTCATCGTCAATATACAGAGAAAAAAAAAAAAAATTGATACGCATTTGTATCTTTAACACATGAAATGTATCTGTAACTGTAACTGTAACTATTAAGATTCTGTTGGATATCTGAGCAGCTGCAGCTTGTCACTGCAGGGGGGGAAGGTTAAGGTTGCACAGAACACACAGCATATAAAATGTGTGTAAAGCTCAGCTGTTGAATATGCATGGCAAATGTTATAAAGGATTTCAACAGTAGTTGTCAATGTGCAACAGGATGTTGCAAATTTACTGTACAATACGAAGGCAAATGGCCAATGGCCAATGGCAAATGGTAAATGGCAAATGGCAGATGGCGTGCGGCAAAACGGAACAAGGAAAAACCAAAACATGCATTAAAAGCATTTCATTTCATTTCATTGTTGTTGTTGTTGTTGTTGTTGTTGTTGTTGTTGTTGTTGCTGGGGTTGCGGCTTTTACACTCAACACACAGAAAAAATTAAAGCAAGCTTAAGGGTTAAAGCAGCATGAAACTTGAAAATTACGCAGAAGCGTTTATCGTATTAACGTAGGAAATCAATTTTTTTTTTTATTTATTTGGCTGCTTGATTTTTTTTTTGGTTTTTTTGATTTCTTGACATATGTGCGGAAATACAAGCATAAAAAACTGAAGTTAATTATTAAGCTTGCAGTTTTATTTAACAAACTATTGTTGTATTTTTATTTTTATTTTTTATTTTTCTTGACTATGATTAATGTCTGCAAGTTATTTGAATTTTTAGCACAAACTGTTGTTGTTGTTGTTATATCTTGTTGTAGTATGTAGCTTTTGTTGCCAATTAGTTTTAATTTAAATAATGCTTAAGATTCTGCAGTAGTTTGTCAATTGCTCAAAATTTAATTCCATACAAACAACAATGAAGAAAAAAAAAAAAAAGAAACACATAAATTAACTGCGCGTGGGGCAAAAATGCTCGCAGCTTGAACTTTTATTTTTATTTTTTTTTTGCCGGTTTAATTTTTTTTTTTTTTTTGCCTGAACTACATATAGGGAATACAGACAAATGTCTACTCTCAAGTATATATACCATATATATATATGTGTATATATATGACAGATATATTTACATATAAAATACTTCACGCTTTTTTTTTTTGTCACTTTTATAATTAAAAGACGAGCGAGCACAGCAAAGTTTATATATATTTGTATATGTATCTGCACATTGTATCTAGATACAAAACTTATATAGACATCTCAACATATATCGCTATAAGTGTATATATATAGCTATATATATCTAGATATAGCACACTCATGCGTCAAGTTATTAGCAACTATTAAAATAAAAAATAAAAAAAAATATATTTATATGTAAAAGAATGAAAAAAAAGTCACACGAAACATATGCAAAAAATCTGCCGCATCATAAACAAAAACTAAAATAAAATAAATAAAAAAAAAAAAAACTGCTAAATGCTCAGAAAATACAGAAAGAAAAAACTTAATGAATATGAATATAAATAATAAAAATAAAAATATATATAAATTTATATATATTTATATATATATGAAGACATAGCAAGTATGTGATTGAAGAAGAAACTTTTTGTTAATGTCGCTTTAATCCAATTCGGTTGAGTAATCGACATAAAAAAGTATCACAAAAACAGAAAACAAAAAAAAAAACACAAAGACAGAGACAGAGAGCAGCAGAAGCAGAAGAATGAAAGAAATATATATATATATATGTATATAAAAAAGTATCCACAAGATGTTGAGACAGCGTGAAGGAAGCGCGCTGTAGCTCTTTTACTTTAGTTTTTTTTTTGTAGCCTGAAGATGATGCAGCAGCAGCAGCAGCAGTAGAAGAAGAGCAAGACATGCCGCCGATGTGAAGAGGAAGTGCCTAAGAGGCCGTAAATCAGAGCACAGAGTCAGAGACAGAGACAGAGGCAAAGGCAAAGGAGACAGAGACAGAAATGGAGACAGAGACAGAGATGGAGACAAAGATGCTTGTCGCTTGAGACGCTCGACGCTCGACGCTCAACGCTCAACGCTCGTCGTTCGATGATGCTCGAAAACGTTTTTTGATTCAACAAATAATGTTGTATATTCTGCGTATATAATTTTAGTATATATAAATTTTATATAGTCCTGTGATCGTCTTCTTATTCTTGTTATTGTAGTAAATAAATTTTTCTTTTTTTTTTTTTTTTTTTGTGTATATTTTTCGTACACTTTTGCGGCTGCTTCGCAAAAGGCAGGCAAAGTAGGTAGTTTACCTTTTATTCGTGTTGCTGTTGTTGTTTATTCTTTCGTTCTGTATTTTGTCCGTGTGTTTTGCGCACACACTGACAGCCGTATAGCTGCTACGGATACAGCTGCGATTGTCTCATAGATACACACACATACACTAACCCGCACTGACGCTCAGCACAAATGTTGGGGTAAGAACAAAACGTAAAGAGACGCAGCTCACACACACAGAAATACAGAGACACTCAAAACAAACTCAGACCAAAAACACTTTTACATTCACATAAAAATGCCGCCTGAAACTTCTCTTTAATAATATATTTTTTTTTATGCACTTTTATACAGTTTCCTCAATGTTTTTTTTTTTATATATATTTTTTTATCTATGTATTTGTTTGCCGCGTTGTATCTATGTCTGCTTGTATTTTGTCTTCTTCTTCTTATACTACTTCTTGTTATTGTTGTGCACTGAATTTTTATGCTGGCGTTTCGGTTCTTATTCAGCTTGAAATTTTTTTTTTTTATTTATTTAAGACTGTTTCAGCAAATAAAAAAAAAATATTTTTATATTTAAGTATAAAATTGTTATAGCTAATATTACTTTTTTTTTTTTTTTAATATTTTTGAATTTTCTTTCTTGCTTAATTCATAATTTAGCCGGTAAATGCATTTATTTAATTTTTTTTCATTTATTTATTCACAATTTTCTGCGTTTTGTTTTTTTTTTCTTTTTAGCACGTGTTTTTTTTTTTGTATTTGTATTTAGAGAATTTCTTTTGCAAATTTCTTTGTATATAAAATCATTTAAAAAATATATATTTGCGTAAATATAAAATTCTTTTGTTGTTGTTTATTTTTTTCATTAAATTTTTTATTATATTGTATAAATATGCGGCAAGACGCGCGCGCGCGTTATAGCTTTAAAAACAGACATCTATGAAAATGATTGTCGTCCGTTGCGACACGTTTGCATTTGTTTAGCGCTCGCGTGTTACTGAGGCCAATGCTCAATGCGCAGATACATTTTGCTTTTGGCCTGGCGCGCGTTTATCTGCGCGTTCGCGTATCTGTCAGATACACAAGCAAACAAACAAACAAATACTCTCACACTGTACACACACGCACAGAGAGCGCAAGACAGACAGAGAGAGAGAGAGAGAGAGAGAGAGATTGTGATACTCATACACATTTGCATTCACCTTCCAACATGTTCGAAACGAACATATTGCAGCGCTTAACATTTGTATCGCAACATGTTGCTTAGCAACATTTGTTATCAACATTGTTGATGTGTCTGTTCTTTGGGTTTTTTCGTTTGACGCATTTATTCTCTCAACGCGTTGATGTTTTAGAATTTTATGACCAAGGAAGTTGCGCGTTAATTGCTCGCAACAATGTATCTATGTTCTTATACAAATGTATCTATGTATTTGTATCTTTAAGGCTATGTGTATGTGTATGTGTATCTTTGTGTGTGTGTGTGTGATTGTATGTTTTGTGGGTGCTAAATTGTCCGTTTTTGTGATGTGCGCCTGGAATTTCGCGCATTAACATTTGTATAGGAAATGCCTGGTAAAAGTATAAAAGCAAGAGAGAGAGAAAGAAGGAATAGATAAGAGAGAGCTATGAGAACATTATATGCCCAAGGCAATAGTAGCAATATATCGATGTATACCTGCAGCACGAAAGGTCTTTGACTTCTTTGAAAAAAAAAAAAAGGTCAAAGAGAAAAGGTGTCAAATGTAGTTTGTGTATAAAATCAACATGCTGATTGTTACTGTTGTTGTATAAGAGACAAACAATTATAATTTAAAGATTTGCAAAAAAAAAACTCTCACACACAAATACAATTTACTTTAATTTTACCCCTATTGACACTTGGCCAGCGGCAACATCAATCACAAGAAAAAAATATAACCTACATTATTATCTCTTGATGCTGCTCTTTTTGCATAATCTCAACCTCAACAATAAACAGCGGCAACTAATGATCTTTTAATGCGAAAGTTACATATTATCTTTGCAAATTAATCATATCAACAAATAGAAATTCAAAACTGAAGTGAACAAAAAAAAAAATAAATAAATATATAAAAAAAACAATCCCTCAACAATTGTTATGCAAGCAAGCAAGCAGCTAGAGCCAAAAAAAAATTTGTCTATTTTTTTAATTTTTTTTTTTGATTAATTTTCACAAATTTTAAGGCCATTTTATCATATAGTATAAGCATATATATGTTATATCTATATAAATACATATATTCCAAAAGAAAAGACCTTACAAATTACTAGCTAGCTGCGGGCGGTGATAGTCAATATCGAATGTAGAAGATAAAAAAAAATTTAAAAAAGAAAAAACAATAAAAAAATCATACAAAAAAAAACTTTGACAAATGATCGGCACACAGCAAAATGAGAACTGATCGCAGCTGTCAAAATATAGCAGCAAAAGCTACTTTTCTCAAACCACAGACCCTACAACAACAACATATACTCCCCGCCGTGTAGAATCCCCCTCCCTTTGCCACCTTTGGCAACGCTTAAATCTGTTCAAAATTGTCGTAATCAAATTTATGTAAATTTCATAACAAGCTCAATTATTTATATTGTAAAACATTGCAGAAGAAACAAAAACAAAAGACAAGCTCCAATCGCACCGCAGCCTTAACATTAATTTATTCAAAAAATGCGTAAAATTGTCTTTCAGCCGAAATCAAAAATCTCTCTTCAAAAAAAAGAAGGTTTTATAGCAAATTTGCTGCCATAAAGTGAAGGCTTCAATGAACCAAAATAAAAGGGAAAACTCGTAAAACTTTGATGAATTTTTAAGCATTTGTCAAAAAATATATATAAAAAAAAAAAGCTAAGACAACAAATTGTTATTCCCAGGCAGCAGACAAACTTTTGAGGCCAAAAATAAAGACATTTTGTATATATTGGTTTATGAGACAATAAAGAAATGCAACTGGACAATTTGATTGTGATTATAAATTAGAGCGGAAAGTTTTTGATAGTATGTCAAAGATTAATTTATGTATGTAAAAATTTTGTGAAGGTTAAAAATGTTTTTTTTTTATTTTTTTCCAATTTAATTTTTAATAATTTTTTGTAAATTTTAATTTGATAATTTCTCGCTAACTGCCGCTGCCTCTTCCTATCTCTTTCTCTTCATCTCTTGCTGTTCAAGGGTTTTGCGTAATACTTTTTGAGCAGCGTAAACTAAACCATGCAAACTTCAATCTTACTCAGTAGGCCATAGACTTACCCCTCCCTCGCCCCTTAGGCCACTGCTAAACTTCTCTGCTGGCACAGCTGAACCTACAGAGCTTCCCCTGAACTTCTCCTTAACCTCTTGAAAGCTAAACATTTCAAGCAGCAGCATGTTATAATCCGCAGATGTTGCCTGATTTATGATCTTGCGCTACTTACGTGGCAATAAAATATCGAGTAAAATCAAACGATCAGCTGTTTGTCTGTGTGTGTGTGTTTATGTTGTTGTTATTGTTGTTGCTGTTTATTTTCAACATTTTGCTTACCTGAAATGAGAAAGAGAAAAGAAAATACAACAAATATTAATAAAAAAAAAGCAAAAATTTTGTGAATGAAAAAAAAAAAAAGAAAAAGAAAATGTTGTTGAAAATGCGTAGAAAAATCTATGATTCATTTCCCACTGTCTGCACTTCCCAGCACTCCCTCTCTCAACATTTGTCACATTTCTTTGCTGATCTAATCTTTTCAACTCGTTTACCAGTTATTTATGGATTATTTTTTTATTTTCTTTCTTTTTAGCCAAATACGTCATAACTGCAGAGAGAGAGAGAGAGAGAGAGAGAGACCAGCAGTGCGATAAAGAAACAGAAATTGGCAATTTGCAATCTGCAGTTAATTAGCTAAACAGTCAGCGGGAGCTCAGATCGTGCAAGAGTTAAGAAAATGTGTGTAAGAGTAAAACGAATCGGGGAGCGGCGCATGGAGTGTAGAGTGCGAGGCAAGAAAGAGATTTTCGACAATATTTGCATATCTGCGGGAGAATTTGAACTAGTTTTTTTTTTTTTTTTTTTTGTGTATTTTCGTTTCGTGGTTTTCTTGAATGTCGCACAGTAATTTTTTTTTCAGCTTTTTTTTTTTGGCTATTTTGCAGCCGCACAATTTATGCATTGTTTGCAGAACTGTTTGCCGTTTGTTCTTCTTGTTTGTTGGCCAAGTTTGCAACGGAGCTGTGAGCCGTGACGACGACCACAGCAGTTGTTGCTGTGGCAAAGAAAACTACCACGAGGAAACAGCTCACAAGGCGAAGCGCAAACTCATTTTCTTCGACCGTACAACAACAAGAAGAAGCAGCAATGGCAGCAACAGCAGCAGCAGCAACAGCAGCAGCAGTTAAAGCAATAAGAAGCAGAAGCAGAAGCTTTCACAAATCGCAAAATAGACGACGCGAAAACAGTTAAAAGTTGCGAGTTCATTGTGGCATGCAACCCAAGCAACCGACCAAAGCAGGGGGAGGGGTGTTGCTGCTGCTGCTGCAAAAGTAGTCAACGTTTGTCTAAGCCAATCCATGAGTCGCGTTCTACTGAACTGCCACATGAACTCTCTCGCTCTTTCTCTATGTCTCTCTGTCAATATGTCTCTCTGCCTGCTGCGTTTGTTATGAGCTTTGAGTTTAGTTTTGTTTTTGTTTTTTTTGCTTGCTGCTTGCTGCTGCTGCTGCTTGGCAAAGTCAAAGTCACAAAAACAGTTTGAAACAGTTAGAATAATGGTGATTGATAAATATAGTTTATGCACGATTTTTGGCAATTAATTCAAGTACTCACTCACCTCTATCTCTTTATTTCTCTCTCTCTCTCTCTCTCTCATTCACTCTCCCTCTCTCTCTTTCTCTTTCTAGTTACTTGCACAATTATTCATTAGTTTCGTTTGTCTTTTTACTTTCTGCCGCCAACCAGCAGCCGCCATAAACTATCATTTTGACATTTTAAGACTCAATTTTCTTTTAGCTTTACTTTTTGTTTTTTTTTTTTTGGCTTAATTGCTCGACATTTATAGCAAAATCTTCAAGAGATTCTTCTTGTTCTGTTTGCATTCTTCTGTCATCTTCTTATTCTTCTTCATATTATAAATTCTTCTTCTGCTTCTTCTTCATCTACTGTTATCCTTACTTTTCCTTATTCTACATCTTAGTCTACTTCTTTTTCATCTTCCCTGTCTATTTCTTCATCATTTTCTTCTGCTTCTTAGTCTTCCATTTCTTCTTCTTCCATATCTTCTTCTTCCATATCTTCTTCCCTTTCTTCTTCCTTTTCTTCTTCCTTTTCTTCATCCATTTCTTCTTCTATTTCTTCTTCATTTTCTTCTTCTTTTTCTTCTTCCATTTCTTCTTCCTTTTCTGCTTCCTTTTCTTCTTCCTTTTCTTCTTCCTTTTCTTCTTCCTTTTCTTCTTCCTTTTCTTCTTCCATATCTTCTTCCATTTCTTCTTCCTTTTCTTCTTCCTTTTCTTCATCCATTTCTTCTTCCATTTCTTCTTCATTTTCTTCTTTTTCTTCTTCCTTTTCTTCTTCCATTTCTTCTTCCTTTTCTTCTTCCCTTTCTTCTTCCTTTTCTTCATCCATTTCTTCTTCCATTTCTCCTTTTTATTTTCTTTTTCTTCTTCCTTTTCTTCTTCCTTTTCTTCTACTTATTCTTCTTCCTTCCTTTTCTTCTTCATCACCTACTTTTGTCTTCTTCCTCTTCACCTACTGTTGTCTTCATCTTCTTCTTCATCTACTTTTGTCTTCTTCATCATAAACAACAGTTGCCTTCTTCTGCATCTTCTTCTTCTTCATCAACTTCCTCGTTCAGTTCACTTTCGAAAATCTACAAATTTTTCTGCTGCACCAGTTTTGCAATTCTTTGAGATTTGAGACTTTCTTTCATTGCAGCAGCAGCAGCAGCAGCATAACAATAACAATAACAATAACTTTTTCAACAATTTTTCTCTCTTTTTCTCCCCAAGATTATTTTCCCACTCGCATGATAAATAGAAGAAAAGTGAATTGCCTGCAGTGTGGAAATGAGAAAAAAAAAAAACGAGATGAAAAGAAGAAAAAAGAAATAAAAAAAAAAAAAATGTTGAAATTAAATAAATAAATAAATTGATCTTTGCACAACTTTCCAAAGTTCTCTGTCTTTGCAATTCTTTCTCTCTTTTTCTCTTTCACTCTTGCTGTCTCTGTCTTTTCTTTTGCTCTGCATTATATGATAGATGCGACAAATGATAAGCAGCAACAGCAACAGCAACAGCAGCAGCAACAAAACGTCGTATGCGTCTTTGTTAGCTGTTTGTTGCTGCACATGTTGCACGTTGTGTTTGCTGTGTGTTGTAAAGTTTTCCATTTCAAGGCATCAGTTTAGCTCGCACGGCCATGCCATGATGGCACTATACAGCAATTTTCCGCATTTTCCTCAAGACAAAAGCTAAAGACGAAAATCTCGTGTGGCCAACGCCGCCACAGGAGCAAAACAGTCAACAGATAAAACATGAACACAAAATGCCAAAAGCAAAGACGCAGAAGAAGAAGAAGCATTGCATGTAGAAGCAATTGGCAGTTGAAACTGCAGAAGGCAGAGGATGCGCGATCTTATAGCCAATTGCTGTCGTTTTGGCTTTGGGGCAGAGGCAGTGGCAGCAGAAGCAGCGACAGAGGCCGAGACCGAGGCCGAGCGTGGCTGTGTAGAGCAATAAAAATAATAATAATCAAACCGCAACCGCGTGTTGCGTGGTTGGAAAGTTATGGCCAACAACAGTCGATAGATGAAAGGCAACCAGAATCGAAATGTTTATAACTTGGCCAAAGCAAGGCAAGCAGCAATGCAAGCAGCAAGAACGAAAAGACTAACAACACGCAGGCCAAAGTATAACAACAACAAAAACAACAACTAGAACAACAAGACGATTGTAATTTGATAATGAGAAACGCGCACTGAACGCAGCAGAATTAGAAGCTGTAGAAGCAGCAGCAGCAGCAGCAGTAGTAGTAGTAGCAGCAATAGCAGCAGCAAAACAAGCGTTCTTTGCGCATATTGCATAATATCTAGAGCAAAAGTGCAAAGCCTGAAAGAGACAACAAGTATAGTAGCAGCAGCAGAGAGACTATGTAAGAGAAAGAGATAGATAAATGAAAAGATGATCATGATGAAAGAAATTATAGCCTTGCCTTTAGCATGCCAATGCCTTGCCTTAACATCTTTCTCTCTCTCTCTCTCTCTCTCTCTCTCTAGCACAGCCATAAAGTGTGAAATTACATTTAACATTTTAATGATACAGTTAACGTAATTGCGCCAATAAATAGAAGTCAATAGAGCAAGGCCTTCCTTTTTTTTCTCTCTCTCTGCAACTTGCTGTTGCTGCTGCATTTTGATATCTGCATTAAGCTAGAAAATGCAATTTTAATTTTTTTTTTAAATAAAAAAAAAAATTCTACAAGTTTTATTGGGCAATAAGATAAACAGCAACATGTAGAAAATGCATTAAATGAATTACACTTAAGGAATTTTCATTGCCTTTTTTTTTTTGCATTTCAAGTTTCCTTTTTTTTTTGTAGGTTAATTGCTGCTTGTAATTTCTAGCGAAATTATTGTAAAAATTAATTGCTATGTTTTTCAGTATTGTAAAATTACAATTATAAAATTGAAACGCATCAGCAACAAGTCAGCTAAAAAAAAAAATCTCTAATAAAATTTGTAAAAAATTTTTTTTGAAAATCTCTGATAAAATTTTATTGAAATTTGCTTGTGAATCTTGAATGAATTTTTATGGAAATTTCATTGTGATTTTTTGATGAAATTTTTATATAAATTTGCCTTAAGTTCTTAAATAAAATATATTTTATAAATAAATAAAATATATTTATGTAAATAGAAAAAAAAAATATAAATATATAAAAAATATAAATATAAAAAAATATATAAAAATAAATATAAAAATATAAATATAATAAAAAATATATATAAAAATAAATATAAATATAAAAAATATATATAAAAAAAATATAAAACTATATATTAAAATAAATATAAAAAAAAATATATATATATAAAAATATATATATAAAAATAAATATAAAAAAAATTTATATAAAAATAAATATAAAAAATATATATTAAAATAAATATAAAAAAAAATATATATAAAAATAAATATAAAAAAAAAATATAAATATAAAAAATATAAATACAATAAAAAATAAAAATAAATATAAAAAAAATATATAAAAATAAATATAAATATAAAAAATATATATATATAAAAAAAAAATATATATATATATATTAAAATATATATAAAAATAAATATAAAAAAAATATATATATAAAAATAAAAATAAAAAAAATATAAATATAATAAAAAATAAATATAAATATAAAAAATATATATAAAAAATATATATATATAAAAAAAATATATATTAAAATAAATATAAAAAAAAAATAAATATAATAAAAAAAAATATAAATATAATAAAAAATAAATATAAAAATAAATATAAAAAAAATATAAATATAATAAAAAATAAATATAAAAATAAAAAATATATATAAAAAATATATATATATAAAAAAAATATATATTAAAATAAATATAAAAAAATATATAAATATAATAAAAAATAAATATAAAAAATATATATAAAAATAAATAAATATAAAAAATATATAAATATAATAAAAAATAAATATATAAATATAAATATAAAAAATCTATATAAAAATAAATATAAAAAAAAAATATAAATATAATAAAAAATAAATATAAATATAAAAAAAATATATAAATATAAAAAAAAAATATAAGTATAAAAAAAACTAAATATAAATATAAAATAATAGAAATATATTAAAAAAAATCATTGTGGAAACTATAAATAAATAAACCTCAAGGCAAATTTAACACGTTCTAAAAGTGTTTAATAAATATAAAATATTATCTATTATCTTCAAATTTCCACACCTAAAAAAAATTGCAATTTGTTTTGCAGACATGAACAAAATTCAATGAACTTTTCAACTTTTATGCGCTTAAGATCTTATCTTGTGCATTGCCTATATAATCTTATGAGCTAAGCTCAACTCAAAGTGTTTGCGGCTTTTATATCTATTGCAATGCCAAATTGATTTCAATCATTGAACAATAAACAATTTTTTTTTTTTGTGCATAGAATTTCACACTTCAATGCATTTTGCAGTCAATCTTGACGACGACGACGACGATGACTGACCCAGTGGTCCACAAAGTGAGCTTAAACCAAAGAGTTGACTGGCTGACTGACTGACTGACTGACTGCCCAAGCTCTGACCAACAACAACAACAGCAACAATAGCAGACACAATAAAGTGGCAAACAAAACGTTAATCTGGAACAATATGAAAATAGCAAATCACTCGACGCCTGCGAAGTAAAAAATATTGCATGCAATTTCTGCAGCTGACAATGAGTCGAGAGAAACTTGCATTAAACATAAGCAGGAGTCATGAAAGAGACAGGCAGAGTGAGAGTGCGAAAGAGAGATGCAACAATTGCAACAGCTGCGCGCCTGCGTAAGCTTCTAATGGACGCTGGCAACGCCCACAGTCGCCAAGGCGATGATTTATGAGCGGCTCCTCAACTGTTAAAGTCGCTGCTGCCGCTGCCGCTGTCGCTGCATATACAGTATGACAAATATAGAAGAAAGTTTCATATAAATTTTATATTATATAAATCTGTAAAATGTTTGAGTAACTTTGAAGCACTGTGCAGCTGCTTGAAGAAGTGAAACTTTTATGTCCCTTGCAAACTAAAGACATAGAGTGTGAAATGTAGCTCAGCTTAGCAGCAGCAACAGCAACGCGCCCAGAATCTTTTTTTGCATGCGAACAAGGAGTAGAGAATGGGGGGAGAAGCAGTAGAGAAATTGGCGTATCCGGCAAATATCTCTTGGTGGCAAGATTAATCGTTGCGCTTTGAAGTTCAGCCGTGTGTTGAAAGTGTCAAAATGGTAAACAAAATGGCAACAAAATGGCAACAGCAAGCAGCAGCAAAGGCGACACACAGACATAGACAACAGACAGATGCACAAAACAAAGTCGACAACTTAGCGAGTGTTAATGAAGCAGACATCAAGAAGGTAACAGCAAGCAGCAGGCAATGGCAGGCTGGCAACACAATAAGATGAGCTGCAATCTTACTTCTTGCAACTGCAACTATATATACGATATAAGAGTGTGTTGTGGCCACCCACGCACAACTCTTGTTGCTGCTGTTGATGTTGCTGCTGACACAGCTGCAATTTCGCATATAACGGTACAATGTTGCAAGCAATATAACCACCTACTCGGCAGAAGACAATAAAGAAGCAGCACAAGTAGCAGCAGCAGCAGCAACAGCAGACGCAAAAGTAGCAACAGTCACTTTTTTTTATTTTTGTTGACTCTTAAACGGAATATATTACAGATTAAAAGATTTCACAACTTGAACTTGCAAATAGAAAGAGACAGACATACAGACAGACAGAGTAAGAGAGAAAGCAAATGCAGTCAACTTAAACTTAGTCTATAAACTTTAGCAAACAAGACAAGTGAATGATTAATGATTTATGATGAATCAATGCAATTTAAGTGTCGTTGATTTCAATATTGAGACGAAAAAGCAAATGTCATGATTAGAGTTTTGATATCTGAATACTTAACAGATTGAGAGAAGCGTTTCATTAATAGAGCAAAAATTTATATGGTTATAAGTATAATTAAAATGTCTAACAAACTTAAAAGCTAAGATTATTTATTAATATTTATTATTAATAATTAATAATTATTATTATTTTTCAATTATAATTATTTAATATTTATTAATATTTATATTAAAATTATTTTATATTTATTAATATCAATTAATTTTAATATTTGCAAAATGTATTATTATTTATTATTTCTGTTTTGTAAATATTTATTATTCATAATTATTATTAATATTTCAAAATTATTATTTATTGCACGATAAAGTCTAAAAGTCTTTATATTTATATTTATTATATATATATTTATATTTATTTTAATATTTATTAAAATGTATTATTATTTATTATTACTATTTATAATTTATTTATTTTTTATTATTTATAATTATTATTTATTATTATTTATTATTATTTATAATTATTATTTATTATTATTTATAATTATTATTTATTTTTTTATTATTATTTATAATTATTAATTATTATTCAAAATTATTATTTATCGTACGATAAAGTCTAAAAGTCTTTAAGCTAAATCAACTAATTGTTAATATTTAATTTTTATATTTATTAAAATATATTATAATTTATTATTACTACTTATTATTTATTTTTTTAATATTTATTATTATTTATAATTTTTATTTATTATTTATAATTATTATTTATTATTTATAATTATTATTTCTTCTACAAAATTATTATTTATCGCACAATAAATTCTACAAGTCTTTTAAGCTGTTGATTCTGCAGTTAAGTTAAGTTAAGATTTATAGCTACTTAATTTAATCTGCAGCTGCTGAAGGTCAAATAAAAGTCAACTTAAGCAAAAGTTTAGTTAAGTTCAAGTTAAATTTAATACCAATTTTTGCTATATGATTCACTTAATGCTACTTTTCCTTTAGCTGTCTCTTTCTTGCGCATTATATTTGTGTCTCTCTCTCTTTAGCTGCTTTCGCAGTCTTTAGCCTAAGGCAAGCCACTGACCCCAGTTATGTAAGCTGTCGATTAACATTAGTTGCAAGCAGCACATAACTTGCAACACCCACAAGAAAGTTAGCAATGAAATGCTTAGATTTCCACACAACAAGAAGCCGCACAAATATAAAAAAAAAAAATAAAAAAAAAAATAAAAAAAATAAAATAAAAATAAATCGCTTTTGTCTTTATTTTTTTTTTTGTTATTGTCGCCAACAACTTTTACCACAAATCGGATTTCCTGCAACGTTTTGTGGCACACACACACACATAATATATAGTATTGCAGCTGGGGCTTAGCTTGCTCCTGCTTTTGCCAAATGCGGCAAAATACACATGAGACACAAAGCGACATGCAGCTAAAGTAGATCACACACACACAGAGAGAGAGAGATATATAGAGATAGAAACAACAACAACAACAACAAAGTAAACCGGAGCAGGAAGAATTGCGCTTGAACTATGCTTGAAGCTCAAGTTAGCTTTGCAACTTGAAATCAAATCAAAGACAAATCAAATGCCACAAATATTTCCCAAGGAAATGCAACAGATTCTTTCTTCTTCTACTTCTATTTCTACTACTTCTTCTTCTTTATTTTTCCAAGAAGCAAAGGAAACGCAATGCGCCGCCAAACAGTCGACAAGTTTTCCCTTATTTGATTGCTTGATGACAACAGCAACAACAACAAGAAGATGAAGAACAGTAAGAAACAAGTTCAAGACTGTCATCGTCATCGTTGTCGTCGTCGTTGTCGTTGTAGTTGTTGTCGTCGTGTAACGAGAATAGAAACAGAATCTTTTTGTCGTGAGTTTGTTAAAAACAATCACGAAACAAGACAAAAGCGCAGCGCGCGATCATCAAACTTTAACTTAAACTTTAATGCATTAACTATATAGAGAGCGCGAGTTTCCAGCTACATTTAAAGTTTGCAGAGGCTGAAGAAGCCGCCGCCGCAGCAGCAGCAGCAAGGAGAACCAAGCCCAAGTTCTTACATTGCATTGACAGTGTGGAAAACTAGTTTTTCCATTTTATTTTGTGCCGCAAAACTTGATAACGTGCCAAAATTGCAAACAGCCAACAGCCAAAGAGTCGACTGTCGGCAACAGCTGCTGCTGCCGTTGTTGCTCCAAGGGCTAACTAATTGCGCAGGCGCACCTTTCAAATATAGCAGCTCTAGGTAGACAATGAGGGGGAGGGGACACAAACTCATCATCAGCTGCACATTGCATATTCATAGCTAATAAAACGAGGCTGCAGCAGCAGCAGCAGCAGCAGCAGCAGGCTTGGCATCTTGTTCACTTTGTCGAGTCACTTGAACAAACTATAATTTGCCATCGTCGCACGTTGTTCACACGTCGTGCTGCCGCTGACCCACTGCACGATCTGCCCCTCCCCCATAGCCCCCAACAGCTAGCTAACAGCTCATTTGTCTGCTTATTTTAATTAACCCAAAAAAACAAAAAAGCAAAAGGAGAAACAATTTGAGCAAGTATGCAAAAAAAAGAATATAGAAGCAGCAGCAACAGCAGCAACAGCAACAGCAGCAGCAGTAACAGCAGCAGCAGCAACAACTCAAAGTTGACAAAGCTGAGGAAAATGTCTAAATACAAAACGTAGTCAAAAGTTTGTTCCCCGGCCAAAGATTATGTTGCCAAATTGGCATAAATCAGCGACGGCGAGTGTAGACACTGTTAGTGCAGAGCCTAATGAATGTATCTGACAGATACATCTGCATGTTGCGACCACGACAAATAGACTTATAAAGCAACAGCAGCAGCAGCAGCAGCAACAGCTTCAAATTGTAGCTAGAGAGAGACGAGACGAGACAAGACGATAGAGAGAGAAGAAAAACAAAAATAATAATAATAAAAACTAATGCCAAATGTTAGCGGCAATAAAAAGCGTTAACAAGCCAAGCAACAACAACAACATAGCAGCAGCAGCAGCAGCAACAGCAACAATTGCCAAGACAACAGACAATAAAATACACTTAGCCATGGAAAATGTGCAAGTGTTGACCAACAGCAGCAGCAGCAACAGCAGCGGGGGCGTTGCGGGGCGTTGCTTTTGGCCAATGTGCATTTAGGCAGGAGAGCGTTTAAATTGTTGTTAACAATTCTGAGACCAAAAGCAAAAGCACATAAATTTTCATTTCTTTTTTTCTTTTACTGCTGTTGCTGCAGATAACGCTAGCGAAAGGGGAAAGAATAACAGAGAAAGAAATATATAGACAAAGCGATAAAGAGAGAGAGAGGGAAAGAGAGAGAGAGAGATAGTGCGTGTTAGTGCGAGTAAGTTAGCAACATGTCTGCCTTGCTAATTTAGGTCAAATGCGAGGCAAGGCAAGGCAACTGTTGCCTGATTCATGGCAAATTTCGCATTGAATTTGTTTAACGCTACACTGCAAAAAATTGTTACTAGCATAGAAACTATGCACTAAAATTTTCTATATATTCTTTTCTGTTATATTACTCATGCTTGCCACGCCCATTTTTATGGGCATTACTTGGCAAAATTGTACAATAATCAAAAGTGTTTTTGCACAGTGTACTTTGACTGCGTTTTCAAGTGTTGCATTAATCAATTTCAATCAATGTTTGTCAGTTCTTTCTCTTAGTCACAAATACAGCAATCTCTCTCTCTCTCTCTCTCTCTCTCTCTCTCTCTCTCTCTCGCTCTCGCTCACTCTTCTTCTCTTTCTATTGCTTGCTTGCGTGTGTACAAAAACTTCACAGCTCAGCAAATGGTTTTTCCATTGCTTCTATTTCTTCTTCTTCGTCAGCTGCTGCTACTGCTACTGCTGCTACTGCTGCTGCTTTGTTGCAGTGCCTGCCACTGCCACTGCCAACTCACTTCTACAAACTATTGCAACTTTCATAGACTGTGGTGTTGCATCTTTAGCTGCTGCTAAATGCATCTTGCATGAGTCGAGTTCGAGTTTTTTTTTTTTTTATATGTAGCACATTATCGATTGCAGACTATTAGCAGTCACTGTGCCTATGACTATAGCAATGCCTGTGCCTGTGCCTGGAACGCACGTAATTGCCAATTGCATTTGCTTTTTATCAGTTTACGCTCGAATGCAACGAAAACGAAGCAGCAACAACAAAAAAAAAAAAAAAAAACATTTGCTCAAAAAAAAAAACCAAGAAAAAAAATCAAAGAAAAAAAGTTAAAGAAAAAAAATTCAAAGAAAAAAAGTTGAAGAAAAAAATTCAAAGAAAAAAAATATTTGTGCTAGTTTTATTTGCACAGCTATAAAATACCCTGCAACAGTGACTAGCAAGAGGTAGCATAAGCAACAAAATTCAACAAATTTCCATATGGCAACAGCAATTGTAACTGCCGGGTAACTGTTAGCTCTGCATACTCTCTCTCTCTCTCTCTCTCTCTTTGCATGCAGTCAAAGTTTTTGTTTTCTGCTTCAAGTTTATTGTGTGAAGAATTTTGCATTAGCAAATTGTTGCCAGATTTTTTTTTGTGTTATTATAATGATGAGAGAATCGTAATTGCAATTTGCCAAAAGTGCATCAAGTTTGCAACATTTGTGTTTGCAACTTATAAATTAGTCATTGTTAAAGTTTAAACTAATGTTTTTTTTTTTTTATTTTGTTAAAGTTGTAGAAATCATCATAAAAATTTATTCATTGATTTAGTTTTTTTTAACCATGATAATAATGTGCATAGGGAGCAGATGCAATAACAGCATAAGATTTAACAACAGGCACATGTTGATATTGATGATGATGATGCACTGCAACTGGCACTGCAACATGTTGCACTGGTGTAGTATAAGTTTTGATTACAGGCACAACAGTTTTAACAACAGGCACAACAGCAGGAGCAACAGCTACATGTTTGACAGCAACAACAGGTGTGGAGATCAAGACATGACGTTGCTCCACAAATCCAGGTGCAGCTGCAGCAATGGCAAGCAACATAAAGACAACAATAAGCTGCAGGAATTGTAAATTAAAAAAAAAGGATAACAAACAGTGCTTTACAAAAGTTTTCAACTACTTACAGTGAAACGCAACATATTGAAAGATTTTTTGAAATTTTTTGTAGTTTTGTTACTTGGCTGCAGAAGACAAATTTTTGTATTGTTGATTTGTCAATAAAATCTTCAATTTATATAGCCAAAAAATGTTTGTAGACAAAAACGGAAATAGAGACAGAAACAAAACAAAACAAAACATGTTTCTATTCTCATTTAACTGAACTTGACTAAACAGCTGGCAGGCAATTGGTCAGCAGCAGAGGCCTCGAGAGAGACTCAAAAACTGCGTCAATTATGCTTTTGAGTAGCCAAAAGATTTGATTGCTTCATTAGTCAAGTATTTCGATAATGATAACGATTATAGACATAGATGAGTTATAATAGTTAAGTTAAAGCTAAAGCTTTAAACATCAGGTGTTAAATTGATAAATTGCCAAGAGCTTAAATCACGAAAAAATAAATGTTTAAAAATAGCAAACGCTTACTACAATGCAAATGAAAGACGCGTGTCACAAACTGACATAAATAATAAAAAAAAAAAAAAGAAAAAAAATTTAAACAGTTAACTTTGACTCTAGTTTGGATATGTCTATCTCTTTCTAATTATATGTAACTGTATGTGTATGTATGTGTATGTATGTGTATGCATCTATATGTATTTAATATCTATTTCTACATCTATCTACAAGTATATCTGTCTATCTCTATGTCTAACAATCTCTATCAATATTTATCTTCTGTTTCTCACTCTTCATTTTTTTTTATTTATATTTCTAATTTTTTATATTTTTCTATTATTTTATTTTTTTTTTAAATTTTTTTTTCATCTTTTTTTTATTTTTTTTTTATTTTTTTTTTTATTTTTTTTTTATTTTATTTTATTTTATTTTATTTTATTTTTTTTTATTTTATTTTATTTTTTTATATTTTATTAATTTTTTCCTTTTTTTCCACCTTTTTACTTTTTTATATTTTTTTTGGTTTTTTTTCTATATTTTTTCCTATTTTTTTTATATTTTTTTTGATCATTTTTTTTCTATATTTTTTCCTATCTTTTTTTATTTTTTTATTATTTTATATTTATTTTATTTCTCTACTATGTTAATATCTCTATCAATATTTGATTTTCTGTCTCTCTCTCTTCATTATTTTTTTTATTTTATTCATATTTTTTTATATTTTATCTAATGTTATTTTTATTTTTTTATTTTTTTTTTTTATTTTTTGTTTCATTTTATTATTTATTTTATTTTATTTTTTCATTTATTTTATTTTATTTTTTTTATATTTTATTAGTTTTTTATATTTTATTAATTTTTTACTATTATTTCCACTTTTTCTATTTTTTATATTATTTTTTCTGGTTTTTTTATATAATTTTTTCCTATATTTTTTATTTTTTCACTCATTTTATTTTTATATTTTTCCATTTTTTATATATATTTTTTTTATATATATTTTTTCCATATGTTTTTTTTCTATTATTTTTTATTATTTTATATATTTTCTATTTTTTCTACTGTTTTTTATTATTTGATATATTTCATTTTTCTCATTTTTTCTATTTTTATTAATTTTTCTTTATTTTTTCTTATTTTTTTTATTTTTATTTATTTTTTATTTTTTTTACTCATTTTTTTGAAGGAAGTTTCAAAACTTTGCAAGCAATTAGCTAATGATATTTAGCAACAAATTAGAAAGATAAATAACAGTTGTACGTTTAGAATTGCGCATGACAACAAATTGTTAACGTTTATTTTATTTTTTTTTCTTCAGCATTTTTAGCTGTACATATTTACAGTTAACATAAACTTTATGCCAAGTACTTTAGCAGCAAAATAATATTTTGTATGTTAATAAACAGTTTTCCCCCATAGACACAGTAACACACAGTAATACACACACACATACAAACACTTTCATTAACTGTCTTTTTTTTATATATTTTTAGTTGTAGCAAATTTAAAGTGTCATATATCAAGTTTAGCCACATTTATAACCCTAACAGTCTCTCAAAAGCAACTCTACAATAACAGCATCTTCTTCTACTGCAACAACAATAATAGCAACAACAACAACAACAACATGAATATCATCATTTTATTTAGCTCCCACCAATTCGACAATTTGCAGTTGTCATTCCTTGAATCTTCTTTTCCATCATTTTATGGGCTATTTCATAAACTTAATTTTCTCCAAAGTCATTTAAGAAAATAAAAGATGATGATGATGAAGAAGAAGCAGAAGAAGTAGCAGCAGCAGACAAATGCAGATGCATGCAGCTAAAGAAAAAAAAAAAGCCAGCACATAAAGTCGTTAACAAGGTGGCGAAAACCAAAATATATTGTCTTCATTAATCAGCAAGAAAATTTTTTAACATAGGCATCGACTAGTCGATTCCCCTTTTGCTCCCTATTCGCGCTGCTCCCTTCTTGTCTTCCTGCTTGCTTGCTGCTGCTGCTGGCTTTGCCAACGTTTGAGCCAATTAAATGGCGACAGTTTTTTTTTTTTCTTTTCTTTTTTTTTGGTTGCCTTGCCTTTCCCTTTGTTTTCGTAGCATACAAATCGAAAAAATAAAAATAAAAATCGTATAAAAAACTGTACTCGAAAGTTCGTTTTATATGTTCAAGTCTTTTGATACTACGAATTTATTTATTATCACAACAGCGCAAAGCTTACTTTAGTCTCAATTTCAGCTATATATAGCTTGCAGTTTGTTTCTTCTGTTTTATTGCCAGAGATTTATGTTATACAATTTATTTTTCTCTTCTTAATTTTCGATTTCATTTTCAATTCGATTTTTCAGCTTTCAATTTCCTTAAGTTTTTTCAATACAATTTATTTGAATTTATCAAGTTTATTTCTTTAGTTTTTCCATACACTATACGCACTGAGAGTCTAGTAGACAAAGGAAATAAACATGACAGTGCTGAGCATTATAAAGCTTTGATCTTGGTTAATTTAAGTGTTGAATTTTTGAAATTTTATTTATAGACTACTGACTGCAAGCGTGAGGCAAGTCATGTTTATTTTTAAAAAAAAATATTTTTTATTTTTATTTGATATTGATTTTGAAAACAAGTTTTACATTTTCATATTTTAAAATTTTATTATAGTGTAACAATCGCTTAACAATCCTTTTGCAATGCAATTATATCGCTCATAAATTTTATTTGACTTTAACTTCAACAACATGTTGAAAATTGCCTCGATGATGAAATCATATTCCTATATATACATATATATATATATATATATATGAACTATGTTCAAAATATGTTCACATATATGACGTCGTATGTTTTGTATTTTTTTTGTATTTTTTTTTGTATTTTTTTTCTTGTATTTTCTTTTTTTTTGTTTTTTTTTTTTGGGGTTTGGTCCGTCAAGTCATAGGCACATGAACATTTCTTGGCTGTGGTAATGACTTCATTTTGTAGCAGTTTTCTTTGAGGCCTTGTCTCCTCAACTTGAATTTCAAATCAAGAGTTAAAGTTATGGCAGAGCGAGAGGAGAGAGTAAAACTTTTGATAAATTGTTATTATTAATCAGGATGGGGGTGTTGCCAATGTTGTTGTTGCTGTTGTTTGCCATGTTTTCATTTTGTTAATTAACAACTTTAATTGTTAATTTAAATCACGAAAAGTAGCATTAATAATAACAATGCGATTAACAATGTGAAATGAAAAAGTGAAACTCTTTTTCGCTTGAAATTCGATATAAAATATCCAGACAAATTCCCTCTCTCTCTCTGTGTCTCTCTCTCTGTCTCTCAGTCTCTCTCTCTTTCTTTCTCTCTCTCTCTCTCTCTCTCTCTCTCTCTATCACTTCTTCCTATCTCTTGCCTCTCTCACTCCTGTTGAGATTCACCTATAAATTTTGGGCGTGTTACCAAACAATGTCAAGTTTTTGTTGCTTTGAGTGTGTCGACTGAGAGAAAGGTTTGAAACTTGTTCGCAAAGATTGCAATCGAATTAAATTGTTATTTTTTTTTCTGCTTCTTCTGCTTCTGCTTCAGCTTCAGCTTCTTCTTCTGCTTGTTGTAATAACATTAGAAGTGTAGATCGACAAAAAAAAATGTTAATATGTTGTTGTTGTCGGAGAGAGAGAAAGAAGACTTTGATTGATTATGATGAGTGAATGACGAATGAAAAGTTTACAAGCAGCATTTTTTTAGGGTTTGTCATGCAATATTTTTACAGCTTTAGTTGCGAGTAGGAGTTAAGCATACTAATTATAATAGCAGCTAGCATAAACGTTGCCACATAAACTAGCTAAAAAAAAATAAAAAAAAATAACTATAAGCCATAAAACTCCCACAACTTTCTTAGCAGCAATATTAAAATGTAAACAATAAAAAAAAAAATATTTTTTTTCATATGAAACAAAGCAAGAAATTATATTGAAAATATATGCAAAGGAAAGTTGATTTGAAGATTTACATTTTGGCTGCAGCAGCAACATGAAAAATGCAACAAATTTAAGAGAAAAAGATTTTAATTTTGATTTTTTTTTTTTACAGCTAATTCGTTAATATTTTATTGCTTGATCAGCAGCAATATCGATGTTGCCTCCGACGACGTTTGCCAGACATACATATGTTAACCGCAGGCCAATAGGCAAAAGCAACCAGCAGAAAAAAAATCTTTTAGAGCAGCAACAGCGGCGATCAATTGGGCGAAAGGTATGGAACATGGCAATTGTTATGCAAATCGAGCAGAGATTGCTGCCACAAATGCAGGACATTGAACAACAACAACAACAAATAACAATAATATTTAGTGGGTAGAATTGAACAAAAACAACTGTGCAACTTGGCAACTTGGCAACTGGCAACAGACAAAGTCTCGACTGGCAAACTTGGCAACTGGCCAAGATACAAATCGATATTGCTTTTGCCTTGGTTTTTGCTTTAAATTATGGCCGCCATAAAGCTAAACTTGCGACAAACTCTAAACATTTCCTGGGCGCCCAAAAAAAACAGAAAACACAATAACGAAACTGTAACCCGCATAATCAATTGTCATTGTCATTAGGTTACAGACTGCCAGACACTGCAACAATTTCAATTCCAATTCCAATTCCAGTTTATAGTTTTCAGTGTCTGCTCACAGCTTTTAGCTCTGTCGCTTTAATCTCAGCGTCTGCAGAGCTAAATTGCGCCACCTTCACTTTTTATTTTTTTTTTTTTTGTTATGTTTTTATAGACAAAAGACTTTTGTTTATCATACCCTGTAAAATGTTGACTTGTTGCTTAGTTTTAGTTCTTTCTTGCGCTTTGTGTAAACATTTCTCTCAATACTCTCTCACAACTCTTCACTGTTGCAATCTCTCTTGCGCTAAGAATATTTTACATTAATTTCAATTAATTTTTGGAAAGTCAGCGACTTGCCCCCAGGGACAGCTGTTGGCTACTCATCCTTTTTTTTTTTTTTTGTTGGCTGACAAATTTTGTTGTTATGCTTTTTGCCTTTCCTTTTGCCATTGCCGCAAGATCTTTGCCAAACTAGGGAAGCGATTGTAGAGACTTGAGTTGCAAGTGCAGTCACAATCAAGCAGAGGCAAGGAGTGCGAGGTAATGAGAGCAAGAGAGAGATAGAGATAGACAGCGAGACAGCAACACAGAGACAAACGTCTAACAACTTATTGAAAATATGTTTAACCATTTTAGGCAATTGACATTTTCGGCTGCTGTTTTTGTCAATACCAACAACAGCAGCCACCCACAACATCCCCTGCCCCTTCGCCTTCTCCACAACCTTGCTACTTCTACAATTCGATTCGCAATTCCCCAATCGACTACGTGACAAAACAATTGTCGTAAATCTATAGACCAAAACGGAGGCGACGCGCGACAGGAAGGTGATTGCACTTTTTGCAGTAAATGTAACTCTTATTTTTTTTTGTTTTTTATTTTTCCCCCAATTTTTGTTTTTGTTTAGCAGCCCACATTGAAAATTGTCGTTTGTTGTTGTTGTTGTTGTTGTTAGTTTTCTTTTTGTTTTGTTTACTTTCATTTGGCTCGTGGCCCGATACTGTTGCGAATCGCAAATAACATCAGTAAAACTGAACACTGGAAGTTTAGATCACAATTGAGTAACGGTCAGAGAGAGGGGATACAATGGAAAGGAGCAGGGTGGCTGGCAGTAAGTCAGGTGGTGTGCAGAGTGTAATAGTTAGAGTAGTTAGTTAACAGTAGGTGGGAGTCAGCAGCGAAATTCCATTGAGTGCACTCTAACGGCATTTTCAATTAGCAAAAGTTTTTCTAAGCAACGAGAAATGTGAAAAAAAATAAAAACAAGCAGCAGAAAGCATAAAGAAAAAAAAAAAAGAAAGACGAAGAAATATTATGTTATACAATGTTTAGCGATAAGAAATTTAAATATTATTTTAATGTGAAAGTGTAAATGAAATGCAGATAAATAAAAGAATACAAAAAAAAAAATAAAACAATATAAAAAAAAAATAAAAAAAATATAAAAAAATACAAAAAAAAATATTAAAAAAAAAATATAAAAAAATAATAATATATAAAAAATAATAATAAAACAAAAAATAACAAAATAAATAAAAAAAATAATATAAAAAAATAATATAAAAAAATAAAAATAAAAATACGATATAAAAAAAAAATAAATAAAAATATATAAAAAAAAAAATAAAAATATGAAAAAAATAATAAAATAAAAAAATATTGATATAATAAAAAATAATAATAATAATTAAAATAATAAATGTAAAAACAATAAAAATAAATAATAAAAATAAATAATAAAAATAAAAAAAATAATAATAATATTTAGAAAATGTATAAAAAATATTAAACAAAATTATGTTAAAAATAAAAATGTAGAAGAATATCAATAATTTTACATTAAAAAAAATAAGAATAATAATAATAATACAGAATAAATAATATTACATTAAAAAAAAAAACTAAATATAATATAAAAATTAAGAATAACAATTTCAACGTTCACAAGAATTTTAATAATTTTGTAAACATTTATAAATTTTATAATTTAAAATTAAAAAAAAATTTATAATTAAAATAATAAATAAAATAATATTTTTAAATGATTAAAAATTGCAAAGTTTAAATAAATTTGCAACATATTCTAAATAAAATAAAATTTGCCTATACAATAAACTTGACTACGTCATCAATAACTTTCTCTATTGCGCTATCCTGCTCTCACACACATACTCAAACTCTCACTTACACACACATCATGTCATATTAGCCCATATGCTGTCTGCCAACTGCTGTCATGGTCATGTTCAATCAGCCAAAAAAAACTAAGCGAAACCAAACCCCAAAGGCTAAAGACAGCTCTTCCGTCTTAGATTTGCCAGTATGTTCAATAATTCACATAGTTTTTTTGTTTTTTTTTTGTTTCTTACATAAGTTTTCCAAGCCCAAAGCTTGAAAGCCACGCAACATATAATAACAACAACAACATATAGCAAGCACAAGAGCAAAAGAGTATTATAGTATTGTTCAGATAGATAATGATCCCCCTCCTAACATTTAAATCTTTTGCCCAGACACCTTATAAAGTGTTGCAACATTGCTTGTTGCCACTCTTCAAGTGTCGTCCATTTCTGCAGGCCAAATTGCAGCTAGAGGTTATCAATAGACCGCAACTACAATAACAACAACAACAGCAACAGTTGCTGTTGCTGCTGCTTCAATTGCTCCCCTTACAAACAATTTTTTTTTTTTTCAACTTTTGCTTTTTCTTACAAGCAATTTTCACTTTCAATGAAAATGAAAACAACGGAACATTGTTTCCCTTTTTTTTCCCTTTAGATATGAAATGCGTTCCGCCTATAAAAAACAAAAAAAAAAAAACAAGTTAATCTTTCCCCCCGCGTTTCTACTGCCTTCCCCTCATAGAGGTTTTCAACTCTTTTTTTTTTATTAGTTACACAATCTTTAGATACTTGGCGGGGCGGCAACTTAACTTGTAGCAGTTTTTCATTGTGGCACGCACTGACGGAAGAAATATAAAAATGTAGATACAGCAGCAGCAGCAGCAGCAGCGACCACAAAAAACAACAACAACGAAATAAAAAATACAAATAAAATCAAAAGTCATTGCAAATGAAATGAAAAGTCAAAAAAAAACGAGAAAACGAGCAAGAAAAAAAATATATGTAGCATATAAAAATAAAATGCGTGTAATTTTTTTTTCTCACTTCGTTACACTTTTACCAGTGATTAGTATCTTGAGTTTTTATTTTCAAAATTGGACTTGTTAGCAGCATTGTAATAGCTTTTTAAAGGTTTTTTTTTTTGTTTTTCTTTACGACTTTGAAAGTTTTATATTTATTTTGGCTTTTTAATGAAAGTTTGTGTGAGATTAAGACTCACAAAATGACCTTGCTTAATTTATTATAATTTTTTTTTTTTTCTAAAATTTTCTTTATATTTCAAAACTCATTCATTTCTTAATTTTTCACGCTCGGCAGCAACAAAACGCATGTTGCTGCAACATTTTGCGCCTTAAAGCATGCTCTAAATATTAATAAATTCTGTTCTTCACACTTACCGAGTGTACTGCTAGATGGCGCTGCAATTCCGCTATGGAATATAAAGTTAACTCCGAAATTGTTGGTGAATTCTCCAATTTATTTTCCATATCGCGCAACCAACGGCGCAGTTCCTTTGGATCTTCACAAAGACCTTCCTGTCGTTGGGTTTCATCCAAAATCTATAAAAATAATAAATTAATTAATAATACAAAAAATTCGCTAATTCCCACATATTGGTTGTAAACTTGACTAAGTAAATTAGTTGATCGCACAAAAGTATGCAATGCATTATATACAGTTTTTATTTGAGCTACCTCACAACAGAGGTCGCTCTATTACTCACATGCAATTGACTGCCCGTAAATTTCGCCTCAAGTGAACTTGGCTGCGCCTCCTCAATTTCAAACCTTGCCTCTTTACATGTATCGAGCAGGTTTGTGTCCATAATATAATTATAATTTGTTTGTATGGCCGCCCAGAGGTCGTCTTTACCTGACGAGCCCAAACCAAGTGTGGCGCTGCTGTGCAGACTAGTGGAGCTGCTATGACTGTGTCCACTGCCCCACGAATAACGATGCATTTTGTTATTGTTGCTGTTGTTATTGTTACCACCACCACCTGTTGCGGAGCACTTGTTGCTATTGCTCTGAGAGTTTTTCTGTGAAATAGAGATAACAAGAAATGAAGAGAAAAAAAAGAGATAGCAACATTAAAAAGTTGTTAATAAATAAGTAATTTGAGCTGCCAAATATGGTCACCCATAATATGCTTAACCATTTTTGGCATCAACACAATACAAGCGTCAATCAACGCAAGCAAACATAGCTTCCAGCATCAGCTTCCCCTGCCACCACCCCAACTAACTAACCCCACGCCCCAAACAACCGGTTAACAAACGCTCCAAATTGCAAAACGCGCGCAATTAATTAATGAATTTTTTTTATTTGTACGCGACTTTTGAAAAAAAAAAAAAAATAAAACGAAACAACAAGCAGAAAAAGCTTAAAACGCATTGAGGAAATTCCTTATTTACACAACAGTTGAAAAGGTGAATGGCGATTGGAGTGGGGGAAAGGGGAGTTGGGGGCGCAATTGAAATTGCAAATTTTTGCCAAGTAAATTCGAATTGTCGATTCATGATATCTAATTAATTAAGTTGATTAAGCAGCTGCTGTCGCTGCTCTCTTGCCTCATTGCCCACTGTGCTTGCGAACTGCTTGAACTGCTTGCAAAAACTGCTTGTGCGCACAGTCAGCGCAGTGCAATGCAGCGCCGATCGCAGCGCCGGCTGCTGCTGCCGCTGCTGTAAATTTGCATACGGCTGCAATTCGAATTCGAATATTGAATTTTCGAGTTTAGTTTTGTTATGCCAAAAAATTGATTCATAAATCAATATAATTTTTTTTTTTTTTTGGTGTCTCGTTTGTCTTTTTTTTTTTTTTTGTTTTGGGGCGTTGCATAAAATGGGAACGTGTGATTTTTATAGTAGATTTGAAATTCATTGAACAAAAAAAATATTGATATTGATCTCTTAGATAACTGTAAATTGTATGCGACATGCGACACATTTTACAACTATGTCAATGACAATTTATAGCATGAAATTTATATAAAATTTGCATCATACAATATGCTATGCTAATAACTATTTATAGCAACATTTATAGCATGAAATTAATGTAAAAATTGCAAGCATTAAATGCACATTAAATTTTACTTAGAAAAAAAAAATCTCAACGCTAACTAAGAAACTAATCAGCATGTAAAAAAAAAAACGGCTGTCATAAAATGTGCGCATAAAATGTTGCAAATTCGTTCAATTTACCGTTATGTATGTCTCAATTTTATAGCACATTTTAATGTCATGCTAATAATGGCTAAAGAATTTTCTACTCTTTTTTTATTATTATTTTTTTTTTTTTGTTATTAATAATTTATTAAAGCAATTTCCGCTGACACACAGAATACAACTGGAACAAGTATGAAAGATAGAGCGAGAGAGAAAGAGATGGTGAGAGAGTGTGTGTGTGTGTGTGAGAGAGAGAGAGAGAGATAGTGGGAATGTGTAAAACAAGTACAAGAACAAGAATTCATATTTCTAACGGCAGCTTGTCATTTCAAGTTGCCGCGCGCCAGATGGCGACACATGACCATTAATAGAAGAACTATAGATGCCAGCCACAATGCTCCACCGTTTGCCCCTAAACTCTACCTTTCTCTCGCTCGCTCTCTCTCTCTTACTCTTACACTAACAAGCTCTATTACTTGGCGTGCGGCACGCAATGTGCAATGTGTGAGTGCGAGCGAGAGATAAGATAACTTTATTTTTTTTTTTTTTCAACTCTCAATTGCAAATTTATGCGCAACCCACGATGTTGCATGTTACAGCAGCAGCAGCAGCAGCAGCAGTTAAAAAACATGCACCTGCTGCCTGTTGCTGCTGCTGCTGCCTGTTGCTGCTGCTGCTACCTGGTGCTGCTGCCTGCAAGCGTTACACTCACCTTGAGACTGTTGTAGGGACGCTCTAGATGCAACTTGGCCTGTATGACATCACGTCGCTCCTGTTGCAATTCATCTGCCGGCAGCGAGGTCATCGATTGCGATGTTTTCATATCAATGCTGCCCTTTATTGTTGTTAATGCTGCTGCTGCTGCTGATGCTGATGCTGCAGCACAAGTAGTTGCAGTAATAGCAGCAGTAGCAACTGTTGCTGTTGCTTTGCGTTGCTTTCGCAATGAACTGCTGCGACTGCTGCTTGCTGATTTTGTAGTGCTGCTACTGCTGCTGCGTGGCATGACAAATGCAACCACATCCTCTAATCTCATTGTCTGTTGTTGTTGCTGCTGTTGCTGTTGCTGTTGCATTGTTGTTGTTGTTTTAGTTACTATTGCTGCTGTTGTTGCTGCATCAATGTTGTTGCTTCCGTTTGCAGTGACTGCAGCAACAGTTGCACTGCTAGCAACAACAATATCAGCAACAACGCCTCCGCTATTTATCATGGCCGCTTTTTCAGTCTCTTGGTTGCTAAATGACGTCGCTGTCGCAGTCGCAGTTGCAGTCAACGTTGCAGTCGCAGTCGCAGTTGCAGTCTCTGTCATGGCTCGATCTACTTCATCAATTGCTGCTGTTGCTGCTTCAGCTGCTGCTGCTGCTTCTGCTTCTGTTATTGCTTTTCCATTAGTTTCG